>SEYY01024193.1:30000-67500 GCA_009176605.1 Armadillidium nasatum | reverse complement strand
GAAATACGGGTACTTGAATTTTTTCGTTATTTATTGCAGTGGAAATCAAATTTTCTGTTAAAATCATGTGTATGAGGTTTGATTTCCTTTATTGCAGCTGTTTTCATTTGATTGAAATTGCAAGAGAATAATCACATATGTTGCCACAAAGCTCCCGATCTGTTTGTAAATAAAATGAATTAAAATGAATTAGAATATTGAAATAATTGAAATATTACAATCATATTTTTTTCAGATGCGAATTGACTGTTTCCTGTTTTTTCCATATAAAACAAAAATATTAGCTTCTTAAAAAATAATTGTTTTATTGATGTCGAACATGTGAATACCAAGCTTACGTTAAAATTAAAAAGATTTAATTAGCTTACATCCACTATCCTTGCCCTTGACAAATTAAATAATCCAAGATAGTGAAACCCTACATCTTCATTCATTAGATTTAGCAAGTTGTCAAGCTAGAAAAGAAATTTCATTTATATTAGATAAATAATTAATTCACGATGAATAGATATATATAGATAGAATAATAATTGTTCATTATATAATTCTACACAATATACCATTTATATCCTATGCATCAACTTTAAGGCTACATAAGTTGTCTAATCAAATGACGAATTGTTTAAAGATATAAATTAAGCTCTCTAGATTCATTACAAACCCTATAAAAAGCTTTGATAATAATATTAATTACTTGGGATGAAATTTTAATATATCATCTTAAAGGATTCTTGTCTTACCTCCCCCTGAAGATGTAGGTAATCCGGGCAGTATTTTAGGTGCACGATACGATGACGTATCTTTTCTCTCTGGAATTACATATATATATATATATATATATATATATATATATATATATATATATATATATATATATATATATATATATATATATATATATATATATATATATATATATATATATATATTACAATGGACATTGCTCTTCTGAACACTCCCGTCATATACCTCCTCCATTGAGAAGAGCTCGAGGTATACGTCTTTCTACACAGTCTCATCCTTTCTCTGTCCAACTATGAGACCCCAGACATAAATGCTATGCTCAATCTTACAAATACCCTAATAGTAAAGTTTGAAACACACTCCCTTTAACCGTTTTTCCAACTTTCTTTGACTTGCACACTTTCAAACGCATGTGTCAGGACAGGTCTTCCTCCGGCCTTTGCCCACCGGAGTAGTTATAATATATATATATATATATATATATATATATATATATATATATATATATATATATATATATATATATATATATATATAATTTGTGTCTCCTTTGGTGGGCAAAACCAGGAGGCCTACCAATATCCACCAGGGTTGGAGAGCATTCGGAATCTGGTCACTAATGGCCGACGTGACCCGATACACGACGTTTAAAATTGTGCAAGTCAAAGGAAATTGGGAAAACAGATAAAGGGAGAGTGTTCCAGGCTTTACCAGTAGAGTATTTGTAAGACTGAGCATAGCGGTTACGTCTGGGGTCGGAGAGGGACAGAGAAAGGATGAGACTATGTAGAAAGTCGTGTCCCACGAACCCTTCTCAATGGAGGAGGTATGTGACGTAAGAGTTCAGAAGAGCAATGTCCGTTGTAAAAGCGATAGTATAAAGAGAGGGACGCAACAATTCGACGGGAAGAAAGAGATTGGAGAGAGTTAGTAAGAGCAAAAGAGTTTATAAGAGTAAAAGCCATAGACTCCACCTTTTCGAAAAGTGCTGTGTATGTGGAACCACCCCAGATGTGTGAGGGGTACTCCATACAGATTCGAACAACACACCTATACAGAGCAAGCAACTTGGGTGGCGTAAAAAAAACCACGAAGGCGCCTCAGAACACCCAACCTCTTAGAAGCTTGTTTAGAGAGAGAAGTAATGTGATCTTTTCAAGAAAAATCACGAGAAAAAGGAACACCAAGAATATTGAGGACAGATGAAGGTTTGAGTTGAGTGTTTTCAAAGAAGATGTTATAGTTGTGTGGAAGATTGTGTCGAGTGGAAAGATGGAGGAATTGAGTTTTTGATTAATTGAAAAAAACCATGTTTTCTCTGCCCCAATTTGAAATACGAGAGAGATCATAGGTCAGTTGCTCCAAGGCCATCCTTCTTGAATCTATCAACTGCTGTTGGGAGGGACATCTTTCAAATTGAATCGGGTAATGAAGGGTGGAGTCATCGGCATAGGAGTGTATAGGAGAGGAAGTAATAGAGAGAAGGTCATTGATGAAAATTAGAAAATGAGTTGAGGATTGGACAGATCCTTGAGGAACACCACTATTTATATATTTAAAGGAAGAACGGTGGCCGTCTACTACAGCTGCTATAGAACGACCGGAAAGGAAATTAGAGAGAAGGTCACAGAGAGAAAGATAGATTCCGAAAGAGGGAAGTTTGGAAATCAAAGCTTTGTGCCACACTCTATCGAAAGCTTTCAGTATGTCTTGCACAACAGCGAAAGATTCACCGAAACCCCGAAGAGCAGAGGACCAAGAGTCAGAAAGTAAAGAAAGAAGATCACCAGTAGAGCGTTCTTTACGAAAGCCATACTGGCGATCAGAGAAAAGGTGTTTCCAAATTTTCTTGTTAATTAAGGATAGATTCGAAAACTTTAGAAAGAACGGAGGTTAAAGAAATTGGACGATAGTTAGAGGGTTGAGAGGGGTCCCCCTTCTTCGGCACAGTCTGAATGAGCACACGTTTCCAACCAGAAGGGAAGGTTGAATTAGAAAGACATAGACGAAATAGTTTACCAAGGCAGGGTGCAAGCTCGGAAGCACAAGTTTTGAGAACCCCAGGAGGAATACCATCGGAACCATACGCCTTCTTAGTGTTAAGCTCAGAGAGAGAGCAGAAAATGACGTCTTTAGAAGAAATTCTTATTTTAAGCATAAATGAGTTGGAGGAATATCTCCAGAATCGTCTAAGGTAGAGTTAGAGACAAAAGTTTGAGCGAAGAGTTCAGCTTTAGTAGAAGGTAAAATGGCAGTTGTTCAATCAGAAGAAACTAAAAGAGGGAAACAGGAAGAAGCAAAGTTAGAGTTGACATTTTTTGCAAAATGCCAGAAAGGGCGAGAGGAAGAGGAATCAGAAAGATTATTGTATTTTTGGCGGAGAAAAGAATTTTTGGTGTCTGAAAAAATAGATTTTCCACGATTCCGGGATGAAATATAAGTTGAATGAGTTTCAGGAGTTTGAAGGCGACGGTAATCTCTGAAGGCAGCATCCCTAAGGCGGATAGCGCGAGAGCAAGCAGAGTTAAACCAAGGTTTATTAGGTTTAGTAGAAGGGAAAGAATATGGAATGTACACCTGAGTGAATCACCTTGGTTATGCGCTCAGCGCACACACACACACACACCTATATATATATATATATATATATATATATATATATATATATATATATATATATATATATATATATATATATATATATATATATATATATATATATATATATATATATATATATATATATATATATATATATATATATATATATATATATATATATATATATATATATATATATATATATATATATATATATATATATATATATATATATATATATATATATATATATATATAAAGATTTTAAAACCACTAAAATAGAGAGAAATGCAGAGCTGACGTTTCGTCTTCTGTTATAAGAACGCGTTATCAAAACTAACCAGAAAAGAAGAAACAGGCAAAGAATAAAGCGCATAACAATCCGAAAATCAAAAAGGCAACTTGAGAGGCTCGCGCATAAATCACGGAAAACGTCTCGCGAAAGAATTTTTAACAGAAACTATTGTAAAGCGATTTAAAGAGAAAAAAAAACCCTCTAAAGTATTGAAATTATTAGTTGTAAATATGAGTATGATTCTTTGGGGTGGTTGAGAGTCCTATTTTAAGAATAAACAATCATATTAGAACTATTAAAATATATGGGTTGGCTAAGAGTCGTATTTATAGAAGAAAAAATCATTTTAGAACCATTCTAATCTATATTATGTTGAGAAGCTCTAATATGTTTAAACATAGAATTATTGTAGTTACTTCTATTAATGTCATTCTTATGCTGAGAGAATCTAAACTGCAGATGTTTCAGGGTTCTCCTATGAAAGAGAAATGGCAAACATCAGATAAGACAGCCTACACTCCAACAAAAAATGCAGAATGGGTATTATTATTCTGAACAAGGAAACTCTTGATGGTGCTTGGATAAATGAAAACAGTTTTAATATCAAATGTAGTTTTAAGTAGAAACTTAATAGACAGAATACCTGGTGAGCAAGGCAAAAGAAATCTATTTTCAAGTGAGAATTGGGGATTATTATTTAGAATGTAAAATTATTTTTATCTTTGCGGAGCATTCTGTTAATAATTACATCATTGTACCCCAGAGCATAAAAAATGCTTCAGAGAAAAATGACCTCATCGTCCAGATAAAGTAGATCTGAAATTCTAAGAACTCTGATAAGCATGTTGAAAAGAACATTGTGCTTGATGTGGGAAATATGGCTAGAAAAAGCCTGACCCGACTTTTGAAGGCAGTGTTAGTGCTAGGAGGGGAAACGAAAGGGAAATTTGGCCTCACGCTCTTTCTTGATCTTATTTAAGGAGAGAATTTGAGAGATGATTGAGGAGAAATGAGAGGAAGCAACCTCCCTCAGGCTCTTTGTTGAATCCTTTTATGGTTTCTTATTACCACTAGTGTTTTTTCAGTAGCATTTGCGGTTATTCTTGCAGTTTTCAGTGGCATTTGTGGTTTTTATTTCCGGTTCCCATGCTCCTTGAACTATTTCTAGTTTTTTTCTAGCATTTTCTAGCAACGGCACATGCCACCTATTTTTTAGGCCACACCTACTCAGAACGAGGGGAGTGCCAGTGTTAGCGACAGATAGCACTGAGGTTGTGGCCCTGTTGCAGTGACACTTGGCAACGCTGCAAAGTTGCAAGGTACCTTCGGTAATGACGTCATACTCAGGTGTGCATGCGTATGGACAACAAGCACTCACACACATATACCACTGTGACGTTACGGCACTGGATCATCTTGACACTATGACGTCATCCTTGACCTTGATTTTTAAGCACGTGTCTTTTCCGCAATTTTGGATTTGGCCACCTGGCTTTTCCGTAGTTTCCCCATCTTGAATTGATCATGTTATTTTTAAATTTTCCCGTCTTTATCTTGACTTCATTTTAGTGCCATCTATTGAATGAAAATCAAACTTCCAAAATTATAGAGACCGATATTCGAACGCAAGTCCTCATGAATAGAAATCCATGACGTTTCAAAGAGCCAAACTTGATTATTCTTTAGAAAACCAAATTTGTTCAATTTTCTAACAATACTTTTCCTTCTTCTTGGTATCTTTTTACTTTTTAACTTGGAATAATTTATTACTTCATTAATTATATAATCACGCTTACGTCATGGATTACATCGCATGAATTTATTATATGATATTTTATATAAAATTTATATAATCACTCTTAGTGCACAATATTTTATATGAATTTATATAACTAATCTCACAAAGTAAATTTCTTTATCATATTATTATTATTATTATTATTATTATTATTATTATTATTATTATTATTATTATTATTATATATATTATTATATTATATATATATATATATATATATATATATATATATATATATATATATATATATATATATATATATATATATATATATATATATATATATATATATATATATATATATATATATATATATATATATATATATATATATATATATATATATATATATATATATATATATATATATATATATATATATATATATATATATATATATATATATATATATATATATATATATATATATATATATATATATATATATATGTCGCGTGCGTTCCACCCTATGTACTAATCCAAGGGTCTTTAGGCCTTGCTTTTCTTCACAGTTCAATTACTAGGTCAGGACGCACAGAATTACCTCTGTGGATTTTCTTGTTATATATGTTGATTCGCAACGGTACAAGGTTCTTCTAGTGGAATATATATAGGACCTAGTGTTAGCACCATAGGCGACACGACATCTATTAGGTAATCAAGACAACAGATGCGTCCTTCTGTTGTCCCCAATTTTGTTGACCACAGGGGTTGGATCCTGTCTTCTTTGTGGGTTAAAAGGTATAATTGATAAATAAACTTCGTTTTATATTTATTGATTATTTTAGTTATTTTATGCGAACCCACTTTCCTGGCTAATATTTTAAATCAATGTTAATTTTATTAATCAAAATTAAATAAAATTCAAGACAAAACAAAATCCAAAATAAAATCAGAACAAAAGAAAAAAACCAGAGCAAAACCGCGTCTGTTTTGTCTTTATATTGCTGAAAATAATAATAAAGAAACATTGTATATATATATCTATATATATATATAGATATATATATATACATACAAATTTATGTATGTATTAATTCGCAAATATATATATATATATATATATATATATATATATATATATATATATATATATATATATATATATATATATATATATATATATATATATATATATATATATATATATATATATATATATTTGAGAATTTCTATGTTTTCGTTTTATCCATTTAAGTTGAATCTTCAACTTATAATTCTGTTTTAAAGATTGGTGACTGATATTATTCTAAATTATTTTAATATTACAATAGTCTTTAAACCGACGGCTTTTTAAGAAAGTTGCCGGTGTTTTCTGGATCACTTTAGTGCGAACAAGGTAGCACAGTGTCCTCTGGTCGAATGTGGGCCCGGAGCGCGCTCTCCCCTTTATATGTCGTCCCCATTGACGTCATTCGGGCGTTGGTAGCGCCTTGCCGGCGGGAAGCCCATCCTGTTTCTATTGCACAAGACAAGCGAACTTTCTTGTAAACAACTTCGTAATATGATATTAATAATAATAATAATTAGTAGTGACGATTATTGTTATAACTATTGCACTGTATTAGTAATAATAATAATAATAATAATTATTGTTATAACTGAAAGCACTGTCTATATAATGATTATTGTTATAACTGTTGCACTGTCTAAATATTAATATTAAAAATAGTAACAGTAATTGTTATCACTGTTGCAGTGTCTGAATTATATATATTAATAATAATAATAATAATAATAATATTACAAGTTACAGCAGAATATTATTATTATTATTTTCTTTTCACAATATTTAATCCTTATGTAAAGGCACTCTCTTCGTGACTACCAACTAAACGAAGTATTTAACTAAGAATGTTTGTTTATGCGCTCGTCTCTTGACTACAGAATAAACAAAAGAATTAACAAAGATTATGAATTGAATAATATACTAAGTTTCAGTTCACCAAGCTTTCATCTATATATAAAGTAATACATAGTAATACATGTACGTGTGTATGCTACTTTATAGAATGCCCCCTCTCTCCTATGAAAATGCGGAGCATTAGTGGTTCAACGAAAACATATAAGTTGGCATCAAAATTAATACAAATTAAAAATTCAAAAATAAAATCAAATAAAAGTAAATAATGTAAATAATCCTAACTGGCCTGCAAATACATCCTAAGTGGGTAACACAAGAATAATACAAACAAAAATAAAAAACACAAAAATACATAGTAAATCAAAGTAAATCAAAAATAAAACATCAAATGTTTAACTCAATCAGAGTAATGTAAATACTACGTTAAACAAATCTGTGAAACCATTTCTTTTGCTGGGTCACAAAAAAAATCAAAAAGAAATAATAGTAATACTAATAATAATAAAATTCCAAATCGATAAAACATGTAATATAATCATGTTTATATTAATGAAAAAATAAATCAAACATGTAAATACGCTCATATGATAACATCATGACCAAATATATGTCTTTAATATATGTGCTTATGATTAATAATAATAATAATAATTACAATAGTGAAATAATACTAAAGAAATTCCAAAGCAAGCGGTTCACGTATGCATTTATAAATAAATGCATAAATGACATCATTATTCCAAAAATAGAATCAAATATAGATAAATATGCACAGGGACTGTCTGTCACCTAAATAATAAACGTATTTAATTTATATATATACTGCATCAACAGCTGGTCATCTGTGTGTGTGTGTGTGTAAAATATCACACAAGCCAAATATACACGCAAAGAAATCATATGTTTAGCATGTAATCAATATCCGGTGTCATTTCACTTCAGTTACTTGCTTTCGCTCTGCGTATCATTCTCGTCTTTCATAATAATAATAATAATAATAATAAGAATATTCCAGTACTAATGATTAATGATATTAATACATGTAATACTCAATAATAAAAGTAATAGACATAATAACTTTCTAATCATAATCATATATACATTCATAATCGATCAATCAATCACGCTAGTTCAAAACATACTTACGTCTATAACAATTCATACATGTACACTAATCTTCATTGCACATCATCGTTAAAGCGATACATTAAATCATTTAAAAGGTGATCATAATCATTTATATATATATATTAATTAGACGCAAGTTAAAATAAAAATAGAATTTTACTTAAAGTTTCTATTCTTTGGTATGTGAGCGTGTGTGTGTTTCTACATTAGCGATTAGTCAAGTAAGAGATGATAAAGAAAATGTGTGTATGTGTTATTAGCAAGAGTAAAATGAGTGTCTGTAAGTGTAGACTGTTAGTCATGATCAAAGCGTCATAGCGGGGAATACCTTCTCTAATTCATTCATTCAGCGGCGGATGTAGATAAATGAAATATTTGAGCTTGAATTCTTAACGAAAGAAATAATAAGAAAATAACGATAATTATATATAGTATATATATATTTCTGATAATAATAATAATAAAAATCAAAGTTAATGAAATATAATGATATATATATCAAAATGTAGGTGAAGGTGTTTCTGGAATCCTTATTGTAATTAAAATAAAAACTGATAAGTGCATTAAAAGTTATTGATGAGAATATGAAATTAGTTTTTGACATTAGGTATTATTGGTATAATTTTATTCTTCTTCCACCAAACCATGGTGATAATGCCTGGTACGATGATTATCCGCGTGTTCAATGGTATATCTATTTCCGGCCCATGTGAGTGACCATATTACCGAGTAAGTGGGGTCTAGTGCATACCTCACCGCTTTCTTATCCAGAAGGGTGACTCCTACCATTACTTTACCTATATTTTCTCTTATCACTATGTCCATCCACTCGAACTGTCGTCTTGCTACCCACTCCTGGAATAGCAACATCACGGGTGGTGCTTCCGTAGGCCTCAGCGCTAGTTGTACAGGTGTTCTAATCTCTGGGCATATCATATCCAAAACCAGTCTACTTATCCTAAAACACTTGTTCTCCCAACTTCGTATGCAAACCTTACTGTATAATTCTCTTATTGCCATAGTTGTCTTCTGTTTCATGAATACCTCTATAGCCTCATATATCAACTCATTCTCCTCATGAGTGTCGATATATAGCTTTAATAGCTTATACAACACGAACCTCGCATCAACTATATTATCTTCCCCATTATAAAAATCTCTCATCCTCTTACAAAACCAATTAATTACTAATGGAAAATTAATCGGGTATTCCTCCTCCTGTTCCATCCTCTTAACTATATGTTTGATGATACTGTAAGTACTCTGTAAGTGTGGGAATAAAAACCTGCATTCTGACGTCAGTAATGCTCTATTCCTCCACAACAGCAAAATTTTAACTAACCCTAATTTGTCTTGGTGCTTTGCATGCTTGTATGCCAATCTCTTGCACCCTAGAGACAAATTCATTATCAAGAACCTGTATGTATCATCGAAGGTCTTTGTCGGTTCCATCTGGAACGACAACTCCATCCTTCCTGCTCTGTCCAACAGAGTTATATAAACTTCAGTAAGCGACATCCAGGCTTTTCTTTCATACAGATGTTCACATATTGTTTGTACCTTTATTGCGATTCCGTCTCTCACGTAATCACGGATTCCTTCTGCCCAAGAATCATACAATACGAATGGGGTAAACCACTCTATGTATTTATTAATGGTTTCTGCGCTGGCTGTGTATACCATCATTTTTCGCGTCACGGCTGCCATTTTTATATTGCCTTTGGCATTGTAACAGCTGGCATCTAATAAGTTTAGCAAAGTGTCACCAACAGTTTGGTACAGTCTATGTTGTTTGTTAATTATGAATCTCAGTGTGTTCTGGAAAATCATATTCACCCACACAATTATAATATTAATCAAACACTTTGGCATTCCTATGATTTGTAGTTGTGTAGAAATGTAATGTAATAGTATTGTTTTATCTGAGTTCTCTTTCTTGGAAAGAGGTAATTGTATCGGTACTATTTTAGGGTTTGCAATAAGATTAAATACATACCGATCTAAATCAAAATTTTCATATCCTAAAATCCGTCTTTTTAATGTACGTTTTACTGGCTTGCTAGTGCATATCTGCACACCGATTTTAATGGCTGCAAGGTGTGTTAATGTATCTGGTTCTCCAGCTAATATGCATGCGACAGCATTCATTCTAAAACACATAAAAACATAATATAATATAATAAAGACTTAGTTTAGTTAAATATTTAAGGGTGTCTTTCTCACAGTCATCTACTCTCATATCATTTGCTCGGTTACGTAACGTAATTCTATATACAATCGTTATGTTATTATTCTTTAGAACTTTGATAATATTTTCGTTTGATTATTACCGGGTCAAACCTTACATTTTTTCTTTTCGGTGTTTCCCTAAGGTCGGTTGATGGTTGTGACGACGCTTCCTTGCTGCGTGTTTTTATTGGAGATCGTATTATGGTTGTATATCCTTGTGGTGGTGGTTTGTATTCTTTATCCGGATCTTTACGTTTCGGTTTTACAGAGACAGGTGAATCTTCCCAGTCGGAATGAGTCTCTTCAAGTATGGCTGGTTCTCTGGTATCGGGCTCGATATCTTCCTGTGTTTCCAACGGTGCTCCTGTCTGCTCCCATTCCGGAGTTGATGGTCGGTTCGCCTCGACATCAGATTCTTCATTCCTATCTTGATTTATGCTTTCTCGACCAACATTATCCTGTACGTTATCCGATATGTTGGGTCTCCTCATTGGTGGATACTGCACCATATTACCATCGTCATCTTCCTCTTCAGTGTCTTTGTGTCCTCCTGGAATAACTCTCTTCTTAACTTTCCCTTTCACTCCTCTTTCTTTCTGCTCTGGCTCGTTAGACCTACCGCCAGCTACTTTATAAGCTATATCTTTACTCTTCACTTTTACTATCTTAAAATTGTCGGCATGACAGTTATATAGTCTATTGTTGAGTGGATCTCTCAGGATATATACATTACCATCACCAAACTGATTCGCTATGCCTTCCACGCGAAATGGTCCTCTCCATTTGCGGTATAACTTTGGTGATAGCTTAGGTGGTTTCACGGTCTTCATGTATACCATGTCTCCTGTTCTAACCTCTCTAAATTTCCTTCCTTTATCTTTCTGTAATGTATACTTTCTCACTTCCTTTTCCAACACTTCTTTCCCATGCTCTCTAATCCTCCTAATTCTTTTGTAGAGTGTTTCTGTCATTTTGTCCAAATCGGTGTTGGTATTTATCGTCTTATTGGTCTTAATTAACGAACTGTTTGGCAATTCTGCTGGCATTCGTTTGGTATATCCATATAACATAAAATGAGGATCCGATTGGATGCTAGCATTATATGTGTTATTTATCGTAGCCTGAGCTAAGGGTAAGAACTGATCCCAGTCTTTCTGATTCTCCTTCACAAAACAACGTAGATAGTTCTCTATGTCCTTATTGACTCTCTCCACGCTGCTGTTGCTCCATGGGCTTCGTACAGCTATTTCTACCTTCTTTATCCCGAACCTCTTACATATCTCCTTCATCATGGTTCCCTTAAACTCTCCCGCGTTATCTGAAACCAATGTTCCGGGACATGTGTGGTTAACTATTATTCTTTCGATCAAGAATTTAACCATGGTGGAACTGTCTCGATGTTTAAGCGCTACCAATTCCACATACTTAGTAATCTGACACTTGAAGACAAGGATGTACTGATTTCCTTGTGATGTTCTGGGTAGTGGTCCCAGTAGGTCCATTGCCACCTTTTCGAACGGTGTATCTGCTAATGGATACTGGCCCAACTTTGCCTTCACGGGATCGTTACCTTTGACGGCCTGGCATATGTGACACTGATGACAATATTCCTCTACTGTCTTCCTCATTCTTTTAAAATAAAATCTCCTTTTTAACCTCCGTACAGTTCTGTCAATCCCTGCGTATGACCTGACTCGTATGCTGCGTGAGCCAACATTACTGCAGTCTTTACGAGGCTATCCGGTATATAGATCTTATAATTCTCTCCTTTCCTGATAAAGATCATTCCCTTGTACATTCTATACCCTGTTACTTTCTTTTCTTTCTCCAATTCCTCATACAGCTGTTTTAATATAGGACAGTCTTTTTGAGCCTTGCCTATCACTGCTGCATCTAGTGACATGACTACAGGCTTTGTGATTTCTTGCTTGACGAAATCAATGCTTTCCTCGCTTTCCTCATCACTATGAGCTTCCCTATCCTCCGGAATATATCTGGATAGATAGTCCGCCACTTGGTTCTTTCTCCCTTTTATGTACTCGAATTTAGGGCAGAAGTCACTCACGATGAGAGACCATCTTGCCAATCGTGCTGAAGGATAATCCTTCTTTGCAAATATTGCAATAGCGGCAGTATGATCACATCGTACTGTGATGGGATACCTGTAGATCATGTTCTTGAACTTTTTCAGCGCGAACACAATTCCTAATGCTTCCATTTCTGTAATGGAATAATTCTTTTCTCCTTTCGTCAGTGTTCTACTGGCAAAGCTTACAGGTCTTTCGCTACCGGTCTCATCTTCCTGTAACAGCACTGCACCGAGCCCTTGCTTGGAGGCATCGGTCACTATGATAAATTCCTTATCATAATCTGGGTATTGCAAGAGAGGTTCTTGCGCTAATAACTCTTTCAATTTCTGTAATGCCTCCTCTTGCTCTGATCCCCATTCGAATTTCTCCTTCTTCTTTAATAGTTTATTAATTGGTGATGCTATACTACTAAAATCCGGAATCAAGTTCCTAAAGAAGTTAAAGAATCCCATAATAGATCGGATCTCTGGTACATCTTTTGGACTCTTGATTCTTTTAAGAGTTCTTATTTTCTCCGGATCTACCGTGATCCCTCTATCGGATATTAAGAATCCTAAAAAGGTAACCTCCTTCTTAAAGAATGCACACTTGTCCAATTTTATCTTTAAGTTACTTCTCCTTAACGCGTCAAACACCTTTTCTAAGTTCTTATAGTGAGACTCCAGATCTTCTGCAAAGATCACTATATCATCCACATAACTAAGACACGCTAGTCCTATGCATCCAGATAATGCGGTTTGCATGACCCTGCTAAACACCGCAGGTGCTTGTTTCAACCCCATTGGTAACACGGTGGGTTGGAAAGATCCCAGTGGCGATCGAAACGCTAACACAGGCCTTGATTCTTTAGCGAGTTGCACATGGTGAAACCCTTCCTTGATATCGATGGTGCTAAAGATCTTCGCCCTACCTAGACTATTTATGGTCTCATTTATGTCTGGTATTGGGAACCTATCCGATATGCTGTGTCTGTTTATTAACCTGTAATCCACGCACACACGGATCTGGTTCGGATCTTTCTTGGGTACCACCAACAATGGCGATGAGAACGGGGAGACAGAGGGCTCTATAAGTCCTTCCCCCAACTGTTTCTCCGTCCATTTCTTAATGCCTTCTTGGTACACTCTTGGCTGTTTGTACTGTTGTGTATATAACACCTTAGGACAATCCGGTTCTAATTCTAAGTTTAAATTCGTATCCGGGGTATTTCCCTATGGGGTCCTCCGCCAGTCCTACGATGTCTCTGTTCCTCATCAAGAAACTGATCATACGATCTAGCTCACCTCTGTTTCTCAGTACACTGCCTTTCCTACTAGTCTTAGTTAGTATTTTCTCATAGGTCTTATACAGTTGTCGAGGGCTGAGCCCCTGTGACCTGGTGGGTATCTCCTGTTCCTGACCCTTTTCCTCTCACTCTCTCTTTTCCTCATCATGTATACGTTTCATTAACGTTTCTCTGGTGGCATGAATGAAACTCCGAAGTCTCTTTTTCTCACCACCTTCCTATGCATGTTTTGTTGGTTGTTTACATGCATGTGAGTATTTCGGATGGAGTTTGTGGGCTCTCTCTCTACTTCATATACCTTGGTGATGTTCTCCCCTTTTCCCAACTTTATGGGTTTCCTTCCTAGGTTTATCACTTCTATCAGTATCTTCCCTTTCCTCACTTGGGATAAAACACTTCCCACAAAAATACATCCATCCTCTCGTAGGTCATTCTTAGCTTCTGTAACCATTAACTGATTTTCGCAGAGAGCCTTTCCTTTTCCATTACCTAAGGTAACTTCAAACAAGTTCCTACTTCCTGCTGGAATCTCTCGGGTTTCGGCTATGGTTGCGGTACAGCTTGGAAGATCTCTTTCCACTAGTTTTACGTCATATTCAATTGTAGGATATTTCTGGTCAGTAAATTTTTCATTTTCTGAGCTTAATGAAAACTCTTTATCATTTTCTGAGCTTAATGATAACTCCTTATCATTTTCTGAGCTTAATGATAACTCCTTATCATTTTCTGAGCTTAATGATAACTCATCGTTTTCTGAGTCGATAACTCTCTATATCGTTTTCTGAGTGTAACGATAACTCTAATTCGTTTTCTGAGTGTAACGATAACTCTTAATGTCGTTTTCTGAGTGTAACGATAACTCTTAATGTCGTTTTCAGAGTGTAACGATAACTCTCTATAATTCGTTTTCAGAGTGTAACGATAACTCTCTACAGTCGTTTTCAGAGTGTAACGATAACTCCTTAATTCTGTCACGTGTCACCATCTTAGGTTTTACACACGGGTTATTCTTTTTCTCACGTGGTACCTTCTCCTGGGGCTCCGGCCACGGGTTACAGTCCTTTTTATCACGTGTTGCATCCCTGGGACGACTTAGACACGGGTGAATTAAATTTCTTTTATTGAGTCTCATGCCTAGCAACTGTAAGTCTTTCTTACTAGTCACCTTCGGCTGCTCATTCCTATCCTGAAGATTTAGGCTCTTTAATTGCTCTATGAGGGATTCTATCTCATCCTCTTCATCATATTCATGCATTGTTACGTCCGATCTTTGCTGCGCTTCACTTCTTGCGAGTCCTATGCTTACGGTTGTATGTCTTGAGGGACTTGTGCTACGCCCTTGCGGTTTACGCTGCTCTCCAAGCTCAGTGACACCTGGCTGCTCTGTGATTAAGCGACTTACGCTACGGACAGTAATACTATCTTTTTCCTTTAACTGCGCTCCGGGGGTTAATGACAGTGGCATTGGTTTGGCGTGTCTTCACCTCTCCTGTTTTGGCGGACTTATGTTGCAAAGGCTAGGAGCTACTATATAAGGCTGAGAAGAATAGAGCCTTATTCTTTCATCTTTTATAATTTCATATGTATCGATATAGTCGATATTTCTTTCTTTGGGAAGTAGAGCACTTCCAATTTTCATTCTCGAAACCTGGTGGGACTGATATGCCTCGCTTCCCTGGTTTCTTGTCACTTGCGGAGCTCTTGTTTACAGAGTTTTCTCCGCTGAGCAAATATTCTTGCTCTACATTGGGTTTATATGTCATTTCTAGCTCTATCTCATGAGCAAATGGGTTAATCATGGGTATTTGGCTACTACGCCTCGCATGATATATTTTATTAGTTTGGAAGTCTAATACTATGGGTAGTGAGGATAACACGTCACACCCAATTAGGATATTACCTTTAAAGGTACATTCATCTCCTACTACTAAGTGCTTGTATATTATGCACATATTTATGCAATCTTATCTCTAATGAGACTCTTCCAAAAACTTCTATTTTACTGTTTGTGATTGATCTGAGGCTAACATATGCCTCTTGCAATTTAAATTGCAGTCTCTTTTTAATTGTTCATATCTCTTCCTCTTTAAGAACGGTTATCGATGAACCTGTGTCGAGGAACGCTAGTTCTGGGTGAAGTTCTGTACTTCCGAGTATTTGTAAAGGCAAATAATATCCTGCCACCCTCATATCTTGTCTTCGAACTTCTTCTTTCATGGATCACTTGGGTCCCAAGTGTCGCATGTCTTACTGTGTTTAAGATATGGGTGTTGGATGCCTTTTTCATTCTTATCATCCCCTCTTTGGGATGTCCTTGTTGATGAGGTCTAAAAAAGCAATTCGATTGGCTTCTTCTCTTTCCTCATCACTACTGTAATCACCATTACTATAAGGTGGTTCTTCTGGCTCCGACTCTTCGTCAGTAGCATATGGACTAGGCCACCTCCATTCATGTGGTTCCCATTTGTCTTCCACATGTGGTTGGTCATTTACCTTGTTGACCTTATGTTTATTTGCCCAAGCCTTCTTCCTTACTACTGGTGAAGTTCTTGGTGTAGTCATTATTCTCCTTGGAGATGGAGATCTGTCAGGTTTATCATACCTATCATCCTGTGGATATTGTGGTCGACGTCTTCCGTCGTCTCTACTATTATCCCTACTGTATTGGTTCCCATACTTATTATTAGGCCTGGGACCTTGGTGTATGCCCAATGGCTTAACACTGAAAGGCCTATTGTCAGGTAAATTCCATCTGACATTATTCTTTCCTTGAGGTGATGTGGATCTTTTGCCACGCTCCTCAGAATCCTCTCTTCTCCATTGACCCCTATAATCTCTGCCCCTATTATATGATGCCTGGATCCCTATTTTCCTTATCGACGCTTTCATCCCTCCAGGTGATGTTCCTGTAATTCCCCCTGGTCTGTGGTCTTGACCTTTGACCTCTCTGTCGGTATCTACCATACCTTTCATATGTTGCTTCGTCAGGTTGCTCCCAGTATCCTTCCCTTTCGTTCCTTCCTCTCCAATATTCCCATATCCTCTTGTGCATCTATAGCACTTATTTTATCGATGCAGGTCGATGCATCCCTATCTTTTCGGTAAGCTCTGCTACCATTTCTGTGACTGTTTTGCTCACAGACATAGCTTTGTTTAATTCTAATTTCGTCGCTCTTGTCGGTAGTTTATGGTACAAGATTGACATTAGAAGAACCTTCTGGCCTTCTGCTGAATAGGTCACATTGTACCTACCTTCTACCTCCTCTAGGAAGGTATTTAGGTAACCTAATGATTGATTCACATGCGTGGATAGAGTAGTAGTTTTGCTCCATGGCATTTCTTATCAACTCATCAAACTGATCAAACATGCGTGTTGAAGTTGCTGGGGCTAAGTTATCTAACAAAGCCTTTCTTAAACTCTGCAAAGGTCCTTGCGCTAGAGACCTCTGAACAGTTCTCTAATACTATCCTTGCAGATGAACTTTCCTTTCGGACTTACATTGCAACATGCTATGGCAATCTTCTCTGCTTCATCTATTACATGCTCTGCCTCAAAGCTACGCTCTAATAGCTTCAACCATAGGTGGACTGTCGGTCCAGTCTCACCTCCTGGCCCTTCAAGCAACGGAATCCTGCTTTTAGCGAAAAATAACCTTTGTAGGTTAAACGCTGGTGTTCCGGCATTGTTTCCCGCTCCTGGCGGTGTTGGTGGTGTATTTGCCATGTTATTAGGTGGTGTCTGTGTGTCGGTGCGGTTGGTGCGGTTTATATTTGTTCCTACCTGAGGAGTACTCGGCGGGCTGAGTATGTCCTCCGTTGTTCCGTTTTATTAAGTCTATCTATTCTCACTATTTTCCTCTTCCTTACTTTCTTATCTCCTCTCTACGTATATTTATTCGTTTGTTCTTTATTTAAACTTAAAATTAGATTTCGGCTGGATATATATATATATATATATATATATATATATATATATATATATATATATATATATATATATATATATATATATATATATATATATATATATATATTATATTTATTTATTGTACACTTTTCTTATATGATTTTAATAAAGATACATATATATCTAAATATATATGCATGAAAGAATTTACGTACACAAATAAACAAACTTTCTTCAATTCACAACAAAATTCGTTCACACAAATACAAGCAAATTTACACTCAAACTTGGGTTACAAATTCGAATATAATTTGTTTCATTCAATTATGAAATCAATTCTGTTGTTAAATAATAAAGCAAGTTAGTGGTTTGTTTGTGTATTTCTTTAAAATTGTTGGTGTGTGTGTGTGTACAGAGTGAGTGAATCAGCTGTCTCGAAATATTTTCTTAAGAAAATAAAATGAACAACAACAAGAATTCTGACTCAATGTCTCACAGCGGAAATCGCTTCCTTTAGATTTGAGATTATATCTCTTTCGGTTCGTAGCTCTTAAATAGAGGTGATAAATGTAATAAATAGAAGAATTAAATTAATAGAAGATTGAATTATTAATGTGAGAATTAATTAATTGTTTACACAGTTCTTAACGATGATAGACAAATCGGATTTTCCACATCCTCTCTTGGGAACACGTATCTTTCAATCCGCTTATTAAGTTTTATACACAGAATTATTATAAGCAAGTACACACAAATGAATCCGAATATAAAATTCACGCTTACGAGGTCTTTCTGCATGTGTACTTATGATCGTTCCTTTCCACACAAATTCACACAACGAGCTTGCAAATTGTTAAACAAAATACTTTAGCGACAATTACTCTCTTTTACAGTATATATCTATATATATATGCTCTACCTGATCTCTTTATATATATATTATTTATTTTAAATTATGCTTCTATTTTTGGAATTTGGAGTTTTGGAATTTCTTTAAGAAAATTTACACAAATTTTCTATTGTGGAACCTAGCTATGGGAATTCACTTTTTCACTTCACTGGGACAATAATAAATAATCCTGGCTAGCTTATATATATAAAATAAATTTACAATAATTTATGAGGCTGTGATATATATATATATATATTTATATATATCACCCTTTTTGGTATATTTGTTATATTACCTCTCCAGAGAATCGTTGTCGTAATCAAATGACCAATGTGATCCTTGGGGGTTCCGCGAATCCTATGGGTTGACGATGGGTTCCTCGTCTCTAGATAATCCTTCTATGTGAGGTGTCTGGTAGCTGGAAGATCCTTAATCGCTCTCGTAGTCGTTCAAGTTCCTCCAAGCGTTCCTCCAGATGTTCCTCCGGATGTTTCCCTTTTTTCGACAAAACAGACGCGGCTCTCTCTCTTATTGGATCTGAATCCTGGATGACATAGATTCGGCGGAATCTAGGGCATCTATTTTATTGCGTCTTTTTGTCACGGGAATCCTCTCGGTTTGCGGGGTCTTCTGAGATGAATTCTTCTGGGTCGAGAGAGAGATTAAATTTAATTTTTAATTTTTAATTTGCAAATTTTGACTTTTGCACTACGCCTGGATTTTTGATGTAATCCTTTTGGCGGGTTTCCTCTTCGCTATCTTCTGGGCTTTAGCACTTCTTAGCTTCTTGTATAGCTATTTTCTTCGGTTTCCTCTTCTTTCTTCTGCCTAATTTTCTGGGCAATTTTTATCAAAAATCTGTGGCGACTTTAAATGTTCATAATTTCTTTCAAAGTCCCGACTATTCGCGCGCCATGTTCTGTCGCGTGCGTTCCACCCTGTGTACTAATCCTAGGGCTTTTTAGGCCTAGCTTTTCTACGTAGTTCAACTTCTAAGTCGGGACGCACAAAATTACCTCTGTGGATTTTTTGTTATATATGTTGATTCCTAACGGTACACGGGTTCTGTGTATGGAAGACTTATGTGACTTAGTGTTAGCACCACAGGCGACGCGACAATTATTAAGTAATCAAGACAAAAGATACGTCCTTCTTTTGTCCCCAATTTTGTTGACCACAGGGTTTGGATCCTGTCTTCTTTGTGGGTTAAAAGGTATAATTGATAAATAAAATCTTCGTTTTATATTTATTGATTATTTTAGTTATTTTATGCGAACCCACTTTCCTGGCTAATATTTTAAATTCAATAATTAATTTTAATTAATCAAAATTAAATAAAATCAAGACAAAACAAAATCCAAAATAAAATCAGAACAAAAGAAAAAAACCAGAGCAAAACCGCGTCTGTTCTGTCTAATTATATTGCTGAAAATAAAATAAAGAAACATTGTATATATATATCTATATATATATATAGATATATATATATATACATACAAAATTTATGTATGTATTAATTCGCATATATATATATATATATATATATATATATATATATATATATATATATATATATATATATATATATATATATATATATATATATATATATATATATATATATATATATATATATTTGAGAATTTTCTATGTTTTCGTTTTCTCGATTTTAAGTTGATTGTTCAACTTATAAATTCTGTACTTTAAAGATTGGTAAACTGAATTATTTAAATTATTTTAATATTACAATAGTTTCTAGATCGACGTTGCTTTTGAAGAAAGCAGCCGGTTGTTTTCATGGATCACTTTAGTGCGAACAAGGTAGCACAGTGTCCTCTGGTCGAATGTGGGCCCGGAGCGAGCTCTCCCCTTTATATGTCGTCCCCATTGACGTCATTCGGGCGTTGGTAGCGCCTTGCTGGGCGGGAAGCCCATCCTGTTTCTATTGCACAAGACAAGCGAACTTTCTTGTAAACAACTTCATAATATGATATTAATAATAATAATAATTAGTCTTGGTAGTGACGATTATTGTTATAACTATTGCACTGTATTAGTAATAATAATAATAATAATAATAATAATTATTGTTATAACTGAAAGCACTGTCTATATAATGATTATATAACAACTGTAATATTAATATTAATAATAGTAACAGTAATTGTTATCACTGTTGCACTGTCTGAATTATATATATTAATAATAATAATAATAATAATAATAATATTACAAGTTACAGCAGAATATTATTATTATTATTTTCTTTTCACAATATTTAATCCTTATGTAAAGGCACTCTCTTCGTGACTACCAACTAAACGAAGTATTTAACTAAGAATGTTTGTTTATGCACTCGTCTCTTGACTACAGAATAAACAAAAGAATTAACAAAGATTATGAATTGGCTATTATACTAAGTTTCAGTTTCACCAAGCTTTCATCTATATATAAAGTAATACATAGTATATACATATATATATATATATATATATATATATATATATATATATATATATATATATATATATATATATATATATATATATATATATATATATATATATATATATATATATATATATATATATATATATATATATATATATATATAACTTATTATGAAATTATTAGCATCACATTACTTTGAATCCGAAGGAGTCGAATGGAATACCCGGTGCCGTGGTGATCGCGGTATAACTCGTCGCGCTTACGACTGCACAAACAGAACATTACTTTCATATATTGTTTGATGACGTAACGATCATGTATCAGCATACCTTTGATATTGTTTTCGTATTAAGACCTGATTTTCTTATCCAAGCATCATTATGAATTATCTGTATTTATATTTTCCATCTTTCATAATTTGTTTTTCAAGCAAGTAAATTTTTTTCCAGCAAGAATTTTTTTTTCTCGAGTAATTTTTTTCGCAAGTATTTTTTTCTTGCATAATTTTTTTTTTTTTTCAAGAATTTTTTTTCTCAACAATTTTTTCGAACTTAATTTTTTATTTTCAAATTTTTTCTTAAATTTATATGTATGTATATTTCATGCACTGATGCACTGAATCATGTAAAGAGCATAAGCACTCATTCAACACCCATAAATACGCACACTCTACTACATGCGTAAGCACATACACACACATACTCACATATAAAACCTTGAAGATCTATTTTCCTTTGAACAACACATTAATTTCTATTATAATATATATATATATATATATATATATATATATATATATATATATATATATATATATATATATATATATATATATATATATATATATATATATATATATATATATATATATATATATATATATATATATATATATATATATATATATATATATATATATATATATATATATATATATATATATATATATATATAACATAAGAGTATTTGCATGTGTGTGTATAGTTTATTT
Organism: Armadillidium nasatum; assembly: GCA_009176605.1. Classification (NCBI taxonomy): domain Eukaryota; kingdom Metazoa; phylum Arthropoda; class Malacostraca; order Isopoda; family Armadillidiidae; genus Armadillidium; species Armadillidium nasatum. Next base: position 45,225 of record SEYY01024193.1, on the reverse strand, counting down.
TTTTTTTTTAAATATCTACTAGTGGGCAAAGGCCAGAGGCCTACTAAGTTTCACAAGAGGTGTGGTCTTACAGGAGTAGGTGTGTGTGTGTATGTGTATCTGAGTGTGTGTAGGTGTGTGCCTACTAAGTTTCACAAGAGGTATGGTCTTACAGGAGTAGGTGTGTGTGTGTATGTGTATCTGAGTGTGTGTGGGCGAATAAGCACCCAATATGATGTTATCACTGATGGTACCTTGCAACTTTACAATGTTACCGACTGTCACTGAAATAGGGCCCTCGACACTCCCCTCGTTCCCAGTGTGTTTGGCCTAAGCAACGGTGGCATTTTCGTTGCTAGAAAATGCTAGAAAAACTAGAAATAGCTTAAGAAAGAGCGTAAAAACAGGAATAAAAAATACCACTGAAAAACTGCAAGAAGAACCGCAAGTGCTACCGAAAAACCACAAGTGTTGTTAATAAACCGCAAAAAAACTCCAACAAAGAGTTCGAGGAGGCGGTTTTCCCTCTTTCCTCCCTCAAATTACCCTAAAAAATATGGTCCGGATAGAACGTGGGGCCAATTTTTTCTCGTTTCTACTCAGTGCCACCTGGCACTAACACTAGCACTGGGTCTCTCTTCAAAATTAGGGTCCTTTTTCCAATATATATATATATATATATATATATATATATATATATATATATATATATATATATATATATATATATATATATATATATATATAATATATATATGCAACAAAAATTGTCTGCCACAATGCTTGCTCAAAAAGCAATATTTTAGCTTAGGGTTAGTGAGACCTAGATCATAACTTCGTTGCTCTTATATAAAAAAATTTAGTATTTCTTTTACGTTGTTCAGTTTATTTGCTATTATTTATAATATTAAGAATATTTGGCGTAGTGAAATATTTCTTCTTAGTAATATTTTTATTTTATTATTATTTTTCACACTTTTACAGTAGATACAATGTTATACAAACTGGTAACAAAGCTGCTCTCTCAAAAATCTCCTAACGCTAGTTCACCGGCAATATCGTAAAAAATCGATATTTCTTTTATAGCATCGATATATCATTTAACATTTATAAATCGTTTACAATATCGATATATCATTTATAATTAAATAATTACCTTTATTAAAAATTAAAAACTCAATACAACCTTCATTCTAAGATGGTGACACCCAGAGAATGAATTTCCAAGTAACTAGGTTACTTGGGGATTCATACCTGAACACCCAACCTATGACATCAATTTGTTAGAATAGTGAATTGGAAGAAATATTGAAAATTAAAGTAGTAGAGGAAATTTATTCTAACAAAATGGTATACCTTAAAAATTTTTAAAAAATTTTAAATTTTTTTTTTAAATTTTAAAAAATGGACAAATGTAAAATATAAAATTTAAAAAAAAAAATATATATATATATTTTTATATAGCACCTTCAATTTTTTATCACATTTTCATGATTCAACACTTTCATTACTTAAACCAAAATATGGTTTAATATTGATTATATTTTCCCATTGTACTTTATTATTCTTTTTTATGTATATATTATTACCGGAAAATTTTACTATGGGATAGGGACCATGGTATACTGCTTCTAGTTTGTTTCTGCCATATTGTTGGTTTTATACAAGAACAAATTTCGCATCTTGTAAGTTCTTTGGGACATATATTTTTGGATTTTTGGCAGAAAATTCTGGAGACAGAGGGAGTCCCAAGAATAATTTCAATTTTTCTGCGTATGTTTTTATTGAAAGTGGGAATGAGGACTCTACTTGCTCTATTAAAGCTCCAGAGAGGGATGGATTTTGACCCATCATTAGGATAGCAGGGGTTATTCCTTCTGAGTTTAATGGGGCAGTTCTTAAACATAACAGCACTAGGGGAAGAAGATCCAACCAATAATTTTGAACATCTTCCAACTCATCCGACAGCATGGCTCGAAGAGACCTCAATAGTGTTCTATCAGAGTTTTCAATGAGTGCATTACTCTGAGGGGTATAACAGAAGTAAAGTTATGGCGGGATCCTAGCTCCTCACAAACACTTTTAAATAAATCAGAGGTAAATTGTCCACCACGATCCGAAACATAAGTTCCTACCACTCCAGCTATGGGTAAGAATTCTCTGGTAATTGTCTCCACAATTGTAGAGGTTTCTATGTTTTTCAAGGGGAAAGCAAAGAGATAGCGAGAGAATCTATCAATTAAAGTTAAAAGATATTTATAGTTTTTACATGAAGGCATTTTAAGAATGTCTATATGAACCACCTGAAATTTTGCCGAAACTGGCTGGTAAGATTCATATGGTGGGCTTATTTTGCGTAACGATTTAGATCTCTGACATGGATCACAACTTAGAACAAACTGCTTTGTGTATTTGGGCATATCCTTCCATACAAAGCGTTTCATAAGAGATGCCAGAGTTTGCTTGACTCCAAAATGCCCAAGTGAATGTGAATAAGAAATAACAGGTATAATGAAAGATTCAGGAACAAAGACACGAGGTGAAAGTGGAATAGATTCATCGACAACCAAAGACAGTAGGTCATTTTTATAATAATAGTTTCGCTTGGTCAGCTTGAGATTAGTATTTTCTTGCTTGTTTAAATATTTTTGAAGTTGCACATCTGTTTCTTGTGCTGCTTGAAGTACTTTATAATCAATTTTACACTGAAATAGCTTAAACACTTCATTGGCTGAAATATGAAAAATAGATGACAGTGAATGACAGTCATCCTCTATTAAAGAATCCTGCTGTGGAGAAAGCTCTGGTGTGACCAATGCTTCATCGCAGATTGCTTCAGGAAGGACTTCTGTAACAGTGTCTTCTCTTCCAAGTTGGAGTGAAGGGCTTGTTTGCATCTGCATTTTCTGCAGTATTTGAAGGAGTTGGTAATTTCAGTGAACTGGTAGTTGGCTTCTCAGCAGGATTTCTGCTCAAATAATCAGCAAGAATATTCTCTTCAGATTTAATATGAGTTATGTTCAAATCATATTCAGACAAGAAAGTTAGGTAACGCTGCTCCCTTGCAAGCAAGTGATTAGCATCAGTCTCTTTTTTAAGTGACTGTGTGACTGAAAGATTGTCACAAAACACATCTACCTTTCGTCCTTCTACGATATGTTGAAATTTTTTTACAGTTTTAACCAAGGCAAGGAGTTCCTTGCTAAAAATACTATAGCTCATTTCAGTTGGGTTTAATTTATAACTATAGAATCCAAGTGGAACAGTTTTTTCATTTTCAGTCGAAACTGCAACACCAGCCAAGGAAGTGTGACTGACATCAGTGAAAATTGATATTTTGGCTATTAGATGGAAAACCCAAAGGCGTAGCATTTTTAAGAGTCAGTTTTGCTAGATTGAATGCTTCTTCAGCCTCAGGATTCCATTTTACTCTCCGTTGAGAGTATGGAGCACCTTTTAGAAATGAAAGAAGAGGAGAAATAATATTAGAAATTCCAGGAAGTGAAGATCGGAAATAGTTTATACTTCCTAAGAAAGAACGTTTTATAATGTTTAATATAGAAAGACTTTTATCTTCACTAGGAAGCATAAAACCTTCTGACACATCAAAACCAAGATATGTAACCTTTGGTTGGCCAATTTTGCACTTGTCCGCACTTAGTTTTAAATTAAAATAATTTAACCTATCAAATTACCATTTCTAAGACTTTTAAATGCTCCTCATGAGTTGGAGTAGCAATTAGAATGTCATCAATATAGATGAAAATATTAGGAATACGAGAAAGAATTAAAGAGATATATTTAGTGAAACTTGTGGGACTAGAATGAAAACCTTCAACTATACTGTTATAAGAAAAACTACCATATGGAGTATTAATTGTTAAAAACTTTCTACAATCGGGGTGAACTTTTAAATTATAGAAGGCCTTCTTAAGATCAAGGACAGAAAACTCTTTAGCACCAGAAAGTATATTCGAAAAATCCCCTAAATTTGGTAAACTGAAATTGTCACGAACTGCTCTTTTGTTGAGAAGCCTCAGGTCAGCTACAATGCGAACTCCGCCTGAGGCTTTGGCAAAACAGAAATTGGAAACCCCCATGGTGAATGTGAAGGATATAAGACCCCAGCATTAACTGCCTATCTCCACTTAGCTTTGTCATATAAGCATGTAGAAATTCTCCTGCTCTTTATATTTATGGGGGGTCCTCTTGCATTAAATTTATAGGGGACTAACTCTTTTAAGGCATAATACTCAGCGGATGTAAGGGGAAATTTTAACACTTTATTTTTATATACACTATTATCACTATTATTTATTTCACTTCTATATTTACCATTATTTTTAATTTTATTACCATTATTATACAAATAGGAATAATTGTTTATATTGCTACCCCCAGCATTAATTTTACCTCTAACCATATTTTCATTTACCACTGTACTACCATTATTACATAACTCTGAGCTATCATTTAAATATATATCAGTAAATAATACTTTAAAATTAAATAATAGATTAGAGTAAAGAGAAGGCGCGGGAGGCAATTTGGGAGAGAAGGTAGCATTAACAAAATGAACAATTCTTTTTAGGGGTACAGACTCCATATCATTTCCTACTATTACATCACAAGAGCTCCCTGTCTGAGCATCAATAATCTTATGGTTACTAAAATCTATTAAAAAATTATACTTTTCAAAAAAATCAAGCCCTAAAATATTACAAACTACATCACAAATTATAAAAGTATGTTCATACTCTCTACGCAATAAAAAATTTACAGTTTTTGCTTTAACATCGTAAATGTTTATTTTAGTACCATTAGAAGCAGTAATTAAGCCAATAGGTTCCTTTTTATCTTCTTCAGAAGCCTTAAAGCATGATACCGTACTACCCATGTCTATAATATATAACTGTTTAGAATTAGCATAAAAAATACGGTAGAGACTGTTTAATTTTAAATCTTTTTTAGAAATATTTATAACATTCATAATTTTTGAAGTCGATGTACCCTTATAAAAATTTGCATTTTCAACTGGCATCGCAGTATATTTGCAAAGAGCTGATGGCTCTTGCTCAAAAACTGGCTTTTCACCACTTTGATAATGCAGATTTTTATCTTTAAAACTCTTATGTTGTGAACAATACTCAAGTTTACTAGACTGAGATACGCATTCGTTTAAAACAGATGGTTTTAAATCAGCAGTAGCAATCGCATTCCCATGAAGTTGAGCATTGTTATACTTTATATTATTTATATAAGAATGCAATGAATTAGTATCATTATTTGCAATTGTATAAACCTCATTTATAAGGGGGTAGCTTTTTCCTTCTTCCTTTCTTAATTTTTCATATTTAATATATACACTTTTATCGCTAACTATTATACACTTCACATTATTATTAAATTTCACTTGTAATTTCCTTTTTGAGGGGCTGATGTTAGCCCCTACGATTCGTTTCCCTGAGTGGTTGAAGGAGATGTTCCTGAAGTGGAAGGTTGGGCTTGCCTGGGGGCCCATCGACAGCTACCTCCTTGGCATCTTGTAGCTTGCTCTCGAAATTTATAATGGTAATAGCAGAGAGCACCTTCTGGCCTAAATCTTGAAGGTGACCTGCCTCTGTCTGAGTAGCCTCTTGTCCGACTATTTTCAAGTCGTGTAAGCCTAACAACCATCTTATTGACCTGTGTTGAGACCTCTTCAATTTTTTAATTTAACTCTACAACGTGAGTGGATAGCTTAGCCACTTCACGAGCGAGGAAGGAATTTGAAGATGGGGTTGTCAGTTCTCTGGTTCTTGTAGAAAAAGGGGCTATGGCATTAACAGAGTCATTACGGTAATGGTCTTCTGCAATTCTGCTTCTGCGACTCGTATATTTGTCAGCAGCGTCGGCCATCTTATAAATTGATAGATCTCCCGTTAATACTTCCAGCATTGCTGCCGTGTCCTCAGGTACTACTTGAAGAAACATTTCTTTTGCGATTGTTTCATTATTTTGCATCATACTTTCGAATGCAAAATCTCCAAGTGACAGCCTAATCCTATTTAAATATTCTGAAGGTTTTTCACCAGGTTTCAATTTCTGTTGAAACAAGTCCTCAGCTCTTTCCCGAGCCGAAGGTGCATTCGCAACACTTTTTCAACTTCTCGTACGTATTTTCGGTTATAGGTGGTTGAATTTGGGATATAATGGAGGAGGGTAACAATGGTCCAATAAGTTGAATTCTCTCGATAGGCTTATTCACAAAATAAAGTAGAAATAGCCATTCTATTTTGTTCAACCACTTTTCGATGTCCCTTTTATCGAATTTTGGCAAATCTTGAATCGTAAGTATTTTCCTATATTGAGGTGACGGGTTTCTTGAAGATGAACTTCCACTGGAGGCACTTCGTTCTGAAGTTCGCTCAATAGGTCTTTCTGTACCTCGGTTATTGGTTTCATTAGTATGTGCTTCATTATCAACTTCTACTGAAGTTATAGAGATCCCAGAGGTCGAAGGATCTAAAATGTTAGGCCTAGTTTTATTTTTCCTTGAAGGCGTAGAATTGTTTTATTTCTTTACTACATAGTTTTATCTATTTAGTGTTATTTATTTATTTATAAATTAATATATATATATATATATATATATATATATATATATATATATATATATATATATATATATATATATATATATATATATATATATATATATATATATATATATATATATATATATATATATATATATATATATATATATATATATATATATATATATATATATATATATATATATATATATATATATATATATATATATATATATATATATAGAAGGAGAGATTACAGTGCCTTAGTTAATTGATATGAATATAGGTATACACTCTTATCCTAGGCTTGTATATAGTTGTCAATGTACTCCTTTAAATATATATATATATATATATATATATATATATATATATATATATATATATATATATATATATATATATATATATATATATATATAATTTTTTTTTTCAAAATAGTTTTTTTTTTTTTTTTTTTTTTTTTTTTTTTTTTTTTTTACACCATTCTAGCACCCATATTTTTTAATTATTTATTTATGTATTTATTTATTTTAATTATTATTAATGTTTTCAAAATTTATTTAAATGTTATTTATTTTATTAAATATCACAGTTACTAAAGCACTTTTACTACAAATCACTTTTCATTTGATATTAATGATGAAAACTTAAGAAATTTTAGAGAGTACCAAAATGCACTATTACCATGTATTTCGTGTTATAGGCTAGAGTAGAGTAAGTTGGCCATTTCATTTCCAACTTTAGGCCTAAAATAATTTAAAATTTTCATAAAATTTCTATTAATTCTTCATAAAAATTATATATAAAATATTTTTAATTTTATTTGAGAGCACTATCATACATAAATACCAGCTTTGAGGCTAAAGTAAGCTGGGCACTATGTCAGTTCCAGATGTAGGCCTTAAATATTTTAAAAATTTCATAAAATTCCCATTAATTCCTCATAAAAAAATTCAGTTTTTTTGTTATTTTTATTTCTGCTTGGTTTATTTACTATAATTTTATAATTTCTGCACGCTCTAGGCCTAGCATTAAATTGTTATGTATCTGATTTTATTTATTTATTTTCATTTTCAAAAAAACTTTCCTATTTATTCATTTAATTTTTTATATTTGTTCTATATACTGTCACATTACTGGGATATACCACTTGCAACAAAAATTGTCTGCCACAATGCTTGCTCAAAAAGCTATATTTTAGCTTAGGGTTCGTGAGACCTTGATCATTACTTCGTTGCTCTTATATAAAAAATTTAGCATTTCTCTTACCTTGTTCAATTTATTTGCTATTATTTATAATATTAAGAATATTTGGCGTAGTGAAATATTTCTTCTTAGTAATATTTTTATTTTATTATTTTTCACACTTTTCCTGTAGATACAATGTTATACAAACTGGTAACAACGCTGCTCTCTCAAAAATCTCCTAACTCTAGCTCACCGGAAATATCGTAAAAAATCGATATTTCTTTTATAACATCGATATATTATTTAACATTTATAAATCGTTAAAATATCGATATATCATTTATAATTAAATAATTACTTTTATTAAAAATTTAAAACTCAATACAACCTTCATTCTATATATATATATATATATATATATATATATATATATATATATATATATATATATATATATATATATATATATATATATATATATATATATATATATATATATATATATATATATATATATATATATTTATAAAAATGATTGATACTTTTATGAAAATTATAATAATATGATAATAATAATAATAATAATAATAATAATAATAATAATAATAATAATAATAATAATAATAATAATAATAATAATAATAATAATAATAATAATAATAACAATAATAATAACAATAATAATAATAATAACAATAATAATACAATAATAATACTAATACTAATAATTCTAATAATAATAATAATAATAATAATAATAATAATAATAATAATAATAATAATAATAATAATAATAATAATAATAATAATAATAATAATAATAATAATAATAATAATAATAATAATAATAATAATAATAATAATAATAATATAATAATAATAATAATAATAATAATAATAATAATAATAATAATAATAATAATAATAATAATAATAATGATATGTTTGCATTTATTTCATATGCAAAGTAAAGATTACTGAAATTTTATTTGCTTCAAAAATTTGAAATCGATTTACAAAGTTTTTTTTTCATACTTTCAGGAATTGCTTTAAAATAATGAATAAATTTTTTTTAAATTTGAAAATAAAGTTTTAAAGTTAAAAAAAAAAAAAAAAAAAAAATTATTCATTATTTAAAAAAAATTAAACACGTATTATAAAAAAGAAAATCGTGTGGATCTGTCTAGTTACATAATTGTTTAAAAATCATTTCTACCTGTTTTTGACTTAAGCACAAACCTCTTCATGAACATTGTAAGGAGAATTGACCAAGCAAAGAAATGGAATGATGGTGTTGAAAAGGTATAGCAACGCTCTCACTGATGCCTTAGACATGAAGACCAAGCAAAAAGCAATTATCGCTGTCGACGTGAGAAATATCATAAAAAATGAAAGCAAGAAAGCAAAGTATCTATTAACAAGATTTTGATAAGTATAAAGAGCCAATAAGTTTTCTATGCAAAATTTAATATCATCTCTTGAAAGTAACCCTTCTCTACTATCGTCAGTAATTTTATTCAGATCAGAACTGTCATCATGCCTAAGATGAGAATTAACTTCATCTGTAGAATCAGCCACATATTTAATTCTATTTGCCTCTTCTTCTAATTCGTTTGTAAGAAATTCGTTTAGGTCTATGCTTTTTAAATTATCAGAACGGAAGCACAAATGACTGAAAATATTACTATATAATGTTGACATTACAATAATAATAGAATAAAACAGTGTTGATAAAGTTGCAACTAATGTGCCGTTGAAGAATGTTAATGTTAAGTAAGAAAACAAATGAAAAGTATTTTCAAAATTATTTCTCTCGTCTATGAAAAGACAAACTATTACTGAGATCTGTCCTATTATTATGAGATATGGAACTAAAAATGACACTTTAAAATTTGATAAACTTAGGTGATCAATTTTAATTTTTCCTAAAAATTGTTCTCCAAAATTCAATATTTTGTTCATTAATGCATATTCCTTGGCACTGTAAGCATAGACTAAAATAATATTAATGTATAGAAAGCAATCATAAACTGAGTATGCAAATTCCAAAGTTTTTGAAGATCCAGTTCTTTTAAGAACTAATTTTTTAAGGTAGATAATGTTATAAATGATAAATCCAAAACAAATCAAATACAAAATTCTACTCCAGATCTTCCATCCAGTCGACTCTTTCCATGTGAATTTAGTTAAAACTTTTTCACCTGTGGCAGAGCTACTTGAAAAGGAAACTGAGGAATATTTGGTTTGCCTTTTGGTCCAAGTATAAGGAAAAACACCAAGAACTCTTATAATATTCATTAAAGTTATAAACTGCAAGTGAAAACTTGGCATTTTCGAAAAATACGCCATTCATGCCACTCTGTTCGTAGAAATACTGAATTCTTTTATTTTTTTTTTCCTAAAGTAAAACTACTGCGTATCGATATTGATCGCTTTTGTAATATTTGCCTCAGAACAAAAAAACAATAAATTTTTCAATTAATTTTAGGGGGAAATAAAATGCATAAATTTAATTTTATGTTTCTTTATGAGACGTTGAGAAAATTATTCTACATTAAAGTTGAAATATTAACCCAAACAAGCCTAGTCAAAAAAGTAAACGTAATAAAAGATTAAAAATTATTACGATAATAATAATAATAATAATAATAATAATAATAATAATAATAATAATAATAATAATAATAATAATAATAATTATAATAATAATTATGATAATAACAATAATAATAATAATAATAATAATAATAATAATAATAATAATTATAATAACAATAATAATAATAATAATAATAATAATAATAATAATAATAATAATAATAATAATAATAATAATAATGATAATGATAATTATAATAATAATAATAATAATAATAATAATAATAATAATAATAATAATAATAATAATAATAATAATAATATATAATAATAATAATAATAATGATAATAATTATTATTATTATAATAATATTGTGTGCTACTAATTTTACTTTCTCAGTTTATGCAAGGTAAGGAGAAAATAATATGCAAGGTATTTTGGATAGAGGGAATCAGCACTTCCATAGTTTTAACAAATTTCTGATTGCTTTGATGTTGCTATTAAATTTAAAATTTATGAAAAACATTTTATAGTTATGCAATCAAAATAATTTAAACAAGCTCTTTTCCAGACTATATTGCAAAATAAAATTTTTCAATCAAATCATTCTTGATTACTGAGAACTTGTCACTGCGATTTGGGATAAATTGCATGAATAAAGTCATAAATAATTTTAAGCAGAAAGATTTCGTGTTGTTTGTTTTTCGTTTTACGTGGGTAAGAATTTTCCTTTAAAATGAAATTGAATCCTTAATATATCATACAAAGATGTATTTCAATTTTTATAATCTTTATATTATCGTATTCCTAATACCAAAAAGTTAGTTTCAAATTTATAATACATTAATTCACTTTAGGTGCATTCAAAAGTTTTTGAATAGGAAGCAATTTAATGTTTGAGTAAAGTAAAGTTAACGTTTCATTTTTGTATAAGAAGAATCAGGTATTCTATGCGGATTGTACAATTATCAATCTTACAATGGATCACATTAAGAGTAATAATATTCATCCTTTAGAAAATATTCTTAACTGTTCTGAAATTAATAATGACACTGAAAAAGACTTTTTCCTTCTGGTGATGGTAATGATAATACATATCCTTTTATGATGAATAGACGGTTAAAAAATTAAACAAAACATTGTATTTAGTAATGTTTATTATTTTGTGAAGCTCCATTCGATTAAAGAAAAAATTGACAGATATCTTAAAATTAAATTAATAGCATTAAAGGGTTTTATTAAAGTATATTCTAGTTTAGAAAATAAAAATTTAGTTGGAGATGATAATTTTTTGGGAAATCAGCTAAAAAAAGAGAATTATTGAATGTGTTGACTTCTAAGAGCATAAAAAATTTATTTAATTGTCCTTTTAAATTAAAATGAACATTTAAGCTAAGAGAAAATTATAATAAAATGAGCTTTATTTTATTTGGTACTACAATAATAAATGAACTTAATTAATTTTGGTATAATTTTGGTATAGTTTAGTTTAGTTTATTATACTTCATCTCCATTTGCTTTATTTTTTTTATGTAGTATCAAGGTTCTCTTTTACAGATAAATGTAAAGAAGTTTCATAATGTAATTTTAATGCAGAGAATTTAATATTTTCTGGTATGAAAGTTAGAAATTGAAAAAACTTATAATGGTAAAACTAAGATATTAATTCTTTCAGAAACTTCATCCTTTAAATTTTTCTTTACTTGTTCTATTGCTGTGAGAAGAACATTAACGTTTAAAAAACTGAAGTTTAATTGGATGATGCACCCCATTGGGTCGAGTAAATGAGTGAGTTAAACATAAAAAAATTCTATATTAATTCCCAAATTAGCATTTTCCAGTAAAATAAAGGGTTAATTGGAAGTAAATCCAGTGATTTACATATATTGTGATACTTATACACCTTTGATTTGATTATGTAGAATGTGATAGAAGTTATGACGAAAATCAATTTTTATTCAAAAGGAATAAGGTAAATTATGCTAACACTAAAAATTCTCAGATCATTCCAACCCTGGAATTATTAAGAGTTATTATTTTAGTCTTTATGAATTGGAATTCTTTGTTAGAAACCTGTTCAAATTATTAATTTCAATACGTTAGCATCTGTGCCAACTCTTAAATAGTGCTTAACTAAATAATGACTAGTGAAACTACAGTTTCATCTAATTACATAAGCAATTTTGTGAAGGATTTTAATGTTCGTTAAAATAATTTAAGGAATAAGCATAAATGAAAATATAAATAATAATGTGGAATTTTTTTTTAATGTTTTAGTATATCTTCTGTCATAACAACTACGCGTTTATTGTAAAAATTTTCCTTTTCAGCAAACTTTTGCAAACATATTTTTGTTTTTTATTATTTATTTTTCAGTTTGTTTTACACACACACACATATATATATATATATATATATATATATACTATATATATATATATATATATATATATATATATATATATATATATATATATATATATATATATATATATATATATATATATATATATATATATATATATATATATATATATATATATATATATATATATATATATATATATATATATATATATATATATATATATATATATATATATATATATATATATATATATATATATATATATATATATATATATATATATATATATATATATATATATATATATATATATATATATATATATATATATATATATATATATATATATATATATATATATATATATATATATATATATATATATATATATATATATATATATATATATATATATATTTAAATCTCCTCCGGTGGGCAAAGGCCGGAGGTCTACCAAATTCCACCGGAGTTGGGAAAAATCTATGTCATGGTCGATGGAGGCCAACGTGTCTAGATACACGGTGTTTGAAAGTATGTAAGTCAAAGGAAATTGGGAAAACAGATGAAGGGAGTGTGTTCCAGACTTTACCAGTAGAGTATATGTAAGATTGAGCATAGCGGTTGTCTGGGGTCGGAGAGTTGGACAGAGAAAGGATGAGACTGTGTAGGAAAGCGTGTCGCCCGGGCCCTTCTCAATGGAGGAGGTATGTGACGAGAGAGTTCAGAAGAGCAGTGTCTGTTGTAATAGCGATAGTAAAGAGAGAGTGACGCAACAATTCGAAGAGAGTTACTAAGAGCAGGAGAGTTGATGAGGCGAAATGCCCTAGACTCCACCTTCTCTAGGAGAGCTGTGTGTGTGGAACCACCCCAGATGTGCGAAGCATACTCCATACATGGGCGAACAACACCCCTATACAGAGCAAACAGCTGGGGTGGCGTGAAGTAATTCTGAAGGCGTCTCAGAACACCCAACCTTTAAGAAGTTTGTTTAGAAAGAGAAGTAATGTGATATTTCCAAGAAAGATCATGAGAAAAAGATGCGCTAATAATATTAAGAACGAGACATCATAGTTGTGTGGAAGATTGTGTCGAGTGAAGAGATGGAGGAACTGAGTTTTTGAGGCATTGCAAACAGCCATGTTTTCTCTCCCCAAATTGAAATACGTGAAAGATCAGAGGTTAGATGCTAAAAGGTTACCAATCTCGAGCCTAACAATTGCTGAAAAGAGTAATGAAGGGTGGAGTCATCAGCATAGGAGTAGATTTGAGATGAGGCAATAGAGAGAAAGTCAGTAATGAAATGAAGAAAAGTGTTGGGGATGGGACAGAACCCTGAGGAACACCACTATTAATAGATTTAAAGGAAGAACGGTGGCCGTCTACAACAGCTGCTATAGAACGACCAGAAAGGAAATTAGAGGGAAGATCACTGAGAGAAGGATAGATACCGAAAGAGGGAAGTTTAGAAATCAATGCTTTGTGCCAGAGTACATCGAAGGCTTTAGATATGTCCTGCGCGACAGCAAAAGATTCTCCGTAATGCCGAATAGCAGAAGATCAAGAGTCAGAAAGAAGAGAAAGAAGATCTCCAGTAGAGCGTTTTTTACGAAAGATAAAATAACCATCAGAGATAAGATTAGAAGAATTGAGATGTTTCCAAATCTTCCTGTTAAGGATAGATTCAAAAACTTTGGAGAGAACGGAGATCAAAGAAACGAGACGGTAGTTTAAGGGTTGAGAGTTATCCCTCTAAATCGGCACAGGCTGAATGAGCGCACGTTTCAAGCAAGAAGGGAAGGTTGAAGTAGAAAAGCAAAGACGAAATAGTTTACCAAGGCATGGAGCAAGCTTGAAAGCATAATTTGTAAGAACCACAGAAGGAATAGCATCAGGACCATACGCCTTCTTAGTATTAAGCTCAGAGAAAGCAGAAATAACATTTTTAGAAGAAATTTTAATTTTAGGCATAAATAGGTTGGAGTGGGTTGAAGGAGGAGGTATAGGTCCTTAATCGTCTATAATTATGTATTTTGAATTAGAGGCAAAAGTTGAAGCGAAGAGTTCAGCTTTAGAAGAAGGTAAAACAGCAGCTGTGCCGTCGTAAGATATTAAAGGAGGGAAAGAGGAAGAAGCAAAGTTAGAGTTGACGATTTTTGCAAAATGCCAGAAAGAACGTGAAGAAGAGGAACCAGAAAGATTATTGCATTTTCTACAGAGAAAAGAGTTTTTAGTGTTACGAAGGATAGATTTTGAACGATTCCGGGATGAAATATAAGTTGCGTGAGTTTCTGGTGTTTGAAGACAATGGTAATCCCTGAAGGCAACATCCCTGCGGCGGATAGCGAGATAACAAGCAGAGTAAAACCAAGGTTTCTTAGGTTTAGTAGAAGGGAAATAAAATAGAACGTACGCCCCCACGCCAGAGAGAATCACCTCGGTAATGCATTCTGCACACTCAGAAGGACCCCTCTCATGGAAGCAATAATCATTCTACGAGAAATCAAAGACGT
>SEYY01024193.1:0-25000 GCA_009176605.1 Armadillidium nasatum | reverse complement strand
TCCTATTTTTCCAAACCGAAGTTCTGTCCAGGAATAGCTTAAATAAGAAATGTTCCCCTTCACTAATAACTTTATAGAACAGCTGATAATTTTTAACGCAGTGAAAATATGTCAAAATTAGATTGATGTACAAAAGAGAGTCATAGACACAATAAGCAATTCTCAGAGTATTCTTTTCCATTGTTCTTTTTACACTAAGGCTCGGAAGCTCATAAAAATTATAAGCAAGGAAACCGATTACTGTCAAAATCAAAGTATAACTCCAAATTTTCCATGGAAGTGACTTACGAAAAAAATATTTCTGATGGTAGTCGTCTTCTTTGTCTCCAGTTCTAACAACGTTGTTACCATCTTTGCATTTCGGAAGAAATCTCTTTTCCCATGTGTAAGGGAAAATTCCTAAAATCCGAAGTAATCTCAACAGTAAAAGAAACTGGCAGAAATTGGCGTGGACTTTCATAATTTTGATCTTTTCTGACTTACAAATCAACCAAACATCCGAATTGTCTGCGACCTTTTAGAAAGTAAGTTGCTTTAAAATTGTTGATGGGAATTACATATATTGATTTGATGGCGCACATAAGAATAAGAAATGCTATTTAAAAGCTCTTTGTGCTTCTCTTTTTCAGCCTAATTAATTATGTATTCACCCAATTCATAATGCATGCCTACACACACACACACACACACTATATATACTATATATATATATATATATATATATATATATATATATATATATATATATATATATATATATATATATATATATATATATATATATATATATATATATATATATATATATATATATATATATATATATATATATATATATATATATATATATATATATATATATATATATATATATATATATATATATATATATATATATATATATATATATATATATATATATATATATATATATATATATATATATATATATATATATATATATATATATATATATATATATATATATATATATATATATATATATATATATATATATATATATATATATATATATATATATATATATATATATATATATATATATATATATATATATATATATATATATATATATATATATATATATATATATATATATATATATATATATATATATATATATATATATATATATATATATATATATATATATATATATATATAATAAATAGCAAGCCTGTTAGCAGACCTTTAATTATTACCTTATTTGTTTAGTTTGCGAGAGGAAAGGGGGGCCGAACCCCGGAGCCATGTTGCTTCACGCTCAAGAGCGGTCGGGAGAAGTCCTTGGTGGTTGTTCTTGTGAATTATTATTCATAAGCCTCCTCTTTGGATTTCTCTTTTGAACCGCCAGTAGCGAAGAGGTAATACTCTATGCTTTTGTGTATAGGGACCGTGTTCGATATATATATATATATATATATATATATATATATATATATATATATATATATATATATATATATATATATATATATATATATATATATATATATATATATATATATATATATATATATATATATATATATATATATATATATATATATATATATATATATATATATATATATATATATATATATATATATATATATATATATATATATATATATATATATATATATATATATATATATATATATATATATTTAACCTCACCCTGTTTTCTCTGGTTCATTTTAAGAATTGCAAATTTTTATTGTAAACTATAATGGATATAATTTTCTGGGTATATATAAGCCAATTTAACTATTTATTATATTTAAATTTATTTGTATCAAAAATTTTATTGAACTGGTCTGAAGAAAAAAAACAAATATTTTAAACACCTTTCTAACAAACTACGATCGCTACGATACACCAAAATACATCTTTTTTAATATACAAACTTAATGAAAAATAGAATTATCTAAAGATTCGAACAACACCTTATCCAGAAATATTACTATTTTTATCTGACTTTTGAACGAAAACATAAAAGGTTCAGGAACCTTAAGAAGTTGACCTTCACACTAATAGAAAGGGAATTTTATAAGATTGCTGTAACTTATTATTAGGTAAACTTTGCTGGAGATCTCCTCAGGTAGGAAAGCATGTTATTAGAAAGTTCGAAAGAACAATCATTGTTGTAATTGCAATAGTGTAAGGAGAGCGATGGAACTGTTGACCTGAAAGAAAATAACTTGAGATAGTCACTGAGAGCTGGAGAGTTATAAGACGGAAAGGCTTTTCAAGAAGATCTGTGCGAATGGGAGCTCCCCAGACATGCAATTCATTCTACATTCAAGGACGAAAAACTTTCTTTTAAAGAGTAAGTAACAGGGAAATTGTGAAGATATTCTAAAAACGTCACAAAATGCCTAACCTCTTAGAAACTTGATTTTGCATTGAGAACAATGGATTCTTCCAAGAAAAATCATGATATAAGGAAATCTCAAGAATGTTAAGAAAATGGAATGCTGGAGTTGTGTTTTTAAATATGTCATTGTTGTTTAGAAGGTAAAGGAACTGAGTATTTAAGGTTTTGAAGATAACCATGTTTTTATGCCCCATTTAGAAATGAGATTAAATGTTAGTTGCACTAGGACAGTACTCCCAACAGCCGTTACCTGAAGATTGGTAAGATGACTTTCGAAATGAATAGGGTAACGAAGGGCAGGAACTTCAGTTTCGAAAACGACAGAACTTCCAGGAATGCCAATATTAATAGGTTTAAATGATGAATGGGGCAGTCTACAAACTGTTGTTTTAGAATGGCCTTAATATAAGACAGAGAAAAGTTTATAGAAAGAAGAATAAGAACCAAAAGAGGGAAGCTTTGAAAATTGAAAATATGGAAAATGTCAAAAATGTTAACTTAATTAATAAAAGACAATAATAATGATTGTAAAATAAAAAAAAAGAATAATGCAAAACAATTAAACCCCAAAATATAACTTTTGAAAAGAATACAATGCCCGGAAATATATCCCCCTTTTATCAAAATTCAAATATCACTAATGAATCATCAGTAAGATTGATAGAGATATTTGGAGAGTCAGTGAAAGTAATAGAATAAAAAGTGCGAAATGCTTTAGTCTCCGCCTTTACAAGAATACCTGCATAGTCTGATATACAACGAAAACTACTTATAATATGGAAGATGCATCTAAGGAATGCAAGCTTAGAATGGTGAGAGCAAGGTCTCAATGAGCTTTTGAACACTTAACCTCTTGGGAGCTTGTTTTATGACTTTTATAAAAGGTTCACAAAAAAAAGGAGAGCTGTAGGCAAAATTTTTAATTTTATGTTATTGAAAATAATGAATACAAGAGAGATTTAGATATAAATTTTAAGGTCCTTTGAAAACTGTGCCTCTTTTTCAAAATTAGAGCTAGAAAAACCAGAGGTGATTTCCTTTATGGTCCTCCTAGCATCAGTTATTTCAGTTTTTTTTGGTGGATTTTAGAAATGAAAAGAGTGAGAGTGACGTGTTATAGATATAAAAGTTGATAAGTGATGAGTTGTTAGATAAAAATTTATTATTGGAAGTAGAAAAAAGATTGACGATGAACTAAAATCTTCAAGAACACCACTTGCAAAATATTTAAATTATGAACTATGAAGGATTTCAAGAGCAGCTGTGAAAGAACTGGAAAAGCAATAAGAGTAAAAGATAGATACTGAATTAGATAAGTTTAAATGAAAGAGATAGTCTATCGACAGTTTCCTTAAATACAGCGCTGAAAAAGGAAAGATTATCTATCTAAAATTCCTAGTCAGTCTGGCTGAACATTTTGAATCTTTACCTTTTCTGCAAAAATGAGAAACATTTTGGTTCATCTAATTTTGTCACTCGTCAGTAAGTTGTCAGTTTTGTCCTTTCTATTCTCATTGGTCATTGGCTTCTTCTTCTTAGTCATTTCATTATTTTGCTGTTGCGATGGACATTTAGAAAACTCCATTCACTCAAGCGCAAGTTTTGATTTTTAAACTTCACTCTTCTGGTTTCTAACCTTTCTAGCTTTATCAATGTTTCCCTTTCCCATCTTTCATAGCAGCTGTTTCAAACTTTTAAGTAAATAATTTTTGTATTTAACTGTTTTTCCCCCATCTACTGCATGACCTTTAAAATATTTCTTTATCATCTATCCACTCATAAACCTTTGAGCTACATTACTCATTTTATTTTGAAAAGCATCTTTAACTTCAGCATGCATTGATGTTAGAATGGTAGTTTTGGAGCAACTAACCTTCGATCTTTCTCATATATTTAATTGAAAAATAGACAACATGTCCTTTTAAATGCTACTGATGTGTAATACAAATATTTTTCTACTCGATTTTACTTTTTCTTCGAAAACATACAGTTTAAACTTACCCCTGCTCTTCTTATTTTTGGAATCTTTTTCCCTTCTTTTCTTGTGAACTTTATTTAAAATTGATCAATGCTTTTACATCTTAACCAGCTTTTCAAAGACACTTTTATGTAAAGATCTTTATTCTTACAGGTAAGTTGAGAAACTTTTAAAAATTTCTTTTGGAAAAATATTATTTGGGAATTTTCTTTAATGAGTTAATTAATAACACGATTTTTACCCAAATAATAAGTATAATTTCGTAATTGTTTGGGCATAAAACATTTAAAAATAGCTATAATTCTCTTTAATCTTTACTTTTGTTATCAGAACATTATTTTGATATATTTAGACTTAAAAAAGTTTTAGAAATTTCATGAAATGAGATATATATATTATATATATATATATATATATATATATATATATATATATATATATATATATATATATATATATATATATATATATATATATATATATATATATATATATATATATATATATATATATATATATATATATATATATATATATATATATATATATATATATATATATATATATATATATATATATATATATATATATATATATATATATATATATATATATATATATATATATATATATATATATATATATATATATATATATATATATATATATATATATATATATATATATATATATATATATATATATATATATATATATATATATATATATATATATATATATATATATATATATATATATATATATATATATATATATACAGACATAAACAATAACATACAAACTTCAATTGCCATCTACAAACAATTTATTCGCCCTACCATGAACTATGCCTCCCCTGTCTGGCACCCAATGCTCTCCAAACAAAACTTAAAGAAACTTCAAATAACACAAAATAGAGCCCTCCGCACAATACCGGGTGCACACCCACAACCCCTCAACAACACTTACATAATGAAACCAAAATATTACCTTTAAATAACCACCTCGAAATGATAGGCACTCAATTCTACGCAAAACCCCTTCTACCCACACACCCATGCCACCAAACTCTCCTACATTCAACAGAACACAGACTAAAACAACCACCATCATCCACAGCTACCTTCTACAAACCAATCCTAAATCTCCAACCAATGCAACCAAAATATTACCTTTAAATAACCACCTCCAAAAGATAGGCACTCAATTCTACGCAAAACCCCTTCTACCCACACACCCATGCCACCAAACTCTCCTACATCCAACCGAACATAGACTAAAACAACCACCATCATCCACAGCTACCTTCTACAAACCAATCCTAAATCACATCCCCCCTATCCCCTCCCAAACTACAATAACCAAACATATTCATAGTCAACAACGTATTCCTACTTGACAAACAGACCAACAAACAACATTCTTAACACAAACCCTCCCAAAATAAATCCCGACTTCAACAATCTTCCAAGACATTCACAAATCTCCTTAGAAAGGCTGAGATGTGGGCACCATCCAAACTTACAACAATTCAAACACAAATACAATATAAACCAGCAGCATCTCCCACCTGTACCAGATGTGGAGAGGCCCCGGAGACCGTGTAGCACTTTCTGTTACTCTGTCCATCTAATTCTCGCCCTTCTGGGGCATCTCTACCGTTAGTGATCTCTGGAGGAGGCCGTCTGCGGTGGGTGGCTTCATTAGCGAAGCGATTCCACCCCAGCGTGGGGTGGTCAGGGGGTGAGAAGGTAAAAAAAAGGTATATTTATATATATATATATATATATATATATATATATATATATATATATATATATATATATATATATATATATATATATATATATATATATATATATATATATATATATATATATATATATATATATATATATATATATATATATATATATATATATATATATATATATATATATATATATATATATATATATATATATATATATATATATATATATATATATATATATATATATATATATATATATATATATATATATATATATATATATATATATATATATATATATATATATATATATATATATATATTATGAGTTGTAATAAAAATATTAATATAAATACAAGGAGTTTCTTGTTTTGTTTCGCTCTGTTTGCTAAAGTTAATATACATGTTACCAAGAGTCAGGCCGTATTTATAGACAAATTAACCAAGGTAAGAGACACACAGTTTCTGTTAACATGTGAGAGTCTATCCGGATATTTTCTGCATTCCACTTAACGGTTCGGACATTTTTTTGGCTTTCTTTTTTATTATATTATTATACTCTGGAATAATAGCTTTGCTATATAAAGTGCAGATTTTTTTGAGGGGGAATCGATCTATTATTGGGTGAGATACAGATTTCTGAATTCTTGTCCAATTTCTGCAACTTTTATAGATTCGTAGAGGTACTTTTTAGGCATAATATTTTATTGCCCAAACTTGTCCAAATTTACAGGAATTCTAAACAAAGGGAATAACTAATGAGACATTTTAGATATCTATTTATGTATTGAAATAGGAAATGGCTTTCGATCAAATTTTAGATATATCTTTCATCTAGTGTACCTGAAAATTAGACCAACTTCGGTCAAGAAATATATATATATATATATATATATATATATATATATATATATATATATATATATATATATATATATATATATATATATATATATATATATATATATATATATATATATATAATATAATATACTTTCCAAATTTTCAAAAACTTTAGAGGAAGTGTATATCTAAGTTGCTTTAAGTAATAATTGCTATCCAAGGAAAAACTGTTACATTATGAGTTGCGAGAATTATTTTCATAAGCATTTCTTATAAGAAATCTTCTTTTGTTTTATTATTCAAATGTAAAACTCTCTCTGATAAAAACTTATTAAAATCTAACATTTTATCTCTTTCCTTATCAATAATGCATTAGATAGTTAAAAAAGCAACTTAAAGTCATATTGAGGATAACGTCGTTAATATGAATCATATAGATTTTATATTTTTTTAGTTAGTATTTATTGACAGACTTTTTCTGCTTTTTCAACTTAAGAATACATGTCTAAATTAGTACCTATTATTTATTACATGTTTGCCAGCTGAGAAAATAAAAGGAGCAACAACAATACTTGAGTCATCCACATATGTCTTAAATGTGACACATATCTCAGACAAATGAATAATAACTTTTTTATTATAGGTAAATCTTTTCTTTATTTTATATAGGAAAAATCATCTGAACACAAGATAATTAAAAAAACCTTCTGAATAAGGAAATATTAAATTCTTCTTAGCTTCCATATTTCTCAAACTCCATAATTCTCATACCTAGTTCATAAAAAGTGTTTTTTCTCTTTAATTAAAATTTTGATTTACATTCTAATTTCTCTTTCAACATTTTTGTTTTCATTTTGTACTATTCCCATTACTTGATTCTTTTTTATATTACTTAGAGATGTTTCACAGGAAAATTCTTTAATTTTTATAGAATAATTTCAAATTAAATTAATTTTACTGCAAGTTTCTAAATGGTTTTTTAAAATCTGTTCTTGAATTATAATTGTTATTACGAAAGGGAGTAGTCATTATCAAGAAGAAGATATCTAACACTATCATTAACCGGTCGATTAAATCTAAAAAGGAATTTTTGGTTAACTTGGAAGCCTAATGCCTGTTTCATAAACCAACTAAAAATATTAACTGAATTTCGGATTTAACAATATCAACTTCCTTTCAGAACTCGAATAGTATGAAATATTTCGAATGGATCGAATGGTTTCCAATGTGAAATATTTGAAAAGAAAATGTTTTGTAAGTTAGAAAGAATGTTCTGTTTCATATATCGGTTTCAGGTAAGGGATTAGTGAGACATGCAACCGGAGAATAACTTTCTGAAACAAACTAAAATAAATTATTGAAAACATCCCCCAAGAGATCAGTTTTAGAGTTCATACAAGAAGGTGACATCCATGTGTGTTTTCACATGAATTTTAAAAGCAACATAAACTATTAGTTTAAACTCTATGTGCGAAACCACTCCTAGGATATTATTTATGATAACATTTTTAATTAAGCTCTTTTTCTTGTTATTTCAAAAATAAAATCTTATAATATTTTTCCTTACCATTCCAACAATTGCTTTAAAAATGATAAAAACTTGTAAAAAAAATGTCTTATTAACGTTTGCCTATTAATACTTTAAAAAATAAAAAAATAAAAAAAATAAATAAATAAATAAAAACTGAAGAAAATGTGAAAACAAAGACTTGAATTTATATGTTTTGGAGTCGAAATGAATTATTTGTTGATTCTTGTTTCTTTTTTAATTAACATAGAGTAACACAAGCACGAATCTTTTCAAATATAGAAATGTCTTATAATTTATTTATTATGTTTACAATAATTTTAAAATTCAAACGGTAAATTGCCATAAAAAAAATTACCTAAAATAATTTGAGGAATTATTATTATTATTATTATTATTTATTATTATTATTATTATTATTATTATTATTATTATTATTATTATTATTATTATTATTATTATTATTATTATTATTATTATTATTATTATTATTATTATTATTATTATTATTATTATTATTATTATTATTATTATTATTATTATTATTATTATTATTATTATTTATTATTATTATTATTATATATTATTATTATTATTATTATTATTATTATTATTATTATTATTATTATTATTATTATTATTATTATTATTATTATTATTATTATTATTATTATTATTATTATTATTATTATTATTATTATTATTATTATTATTATTATTATCATCATAAATGGTCAAAATAATGATAGATTACATGCTACAAGAGAAAATAACTTGCTGCCACTCTTTATCGATCTTAACAACTTACTGTTCTGCAATGGCATCGGAAACCTTCCCAAGAAAATTGGTCTTTCAGAATATAGCCCAAGTGAATGGCGTCTTTTCATTGAAAGTTCAAAACGAAGCTCAAAATCTATTCTTTTACATAGCGGCAACAAGTATGGTTCTATTCCAATTGGTCACTCCCCAGGATGAAGGATGAATGTCAGAGACACTGAATTCTTACAAAAGAACATTAATGGGTGATTTGTATAGTTCTAAAGATGATTAATTTTCGTCTTAGTCAAATAAGTGGGTGCACAAAGTATTCTTGCTTTTATGCCTTTGATATAGTAGAGCAAAACATGAACACTGGGAAAGAAAAGTTTGACCTCCAACGGAAAATATGGTTGGAGGATACAATGTAATCAATGAACCTTTGGTACCAAGAGATAAAGTCATACAGCATTTACTGCATATAAAGCTAGGCCTGATGTAACAATTTGTAAAGGCCTTGAAGAAAGACAGTTGGTGCACAGAATACATAGCTCATAAGTTATCAGAACTTACCATGGAAAAACTAAAGACAGGAATTTTCGATGGTCCACAGATCAGGCAACTTACAAATGACCCACATTTCATAGAATCAATGAATTTAACTGAATCACATGCCTGGTCCTCATTTGTTCTTGTTGTGAAAAACATTTTTGTTAACAAGAAAGCAGAAAATACGCTCAATTAGCAAATCATACGCTTTTTAATTTCAACAGACTAGGACGTAACTGAGTGTTAAATTTCTCTGTCTGTTCAGCCACTTTCATCGATTTCCAGAGAACCTTGGTGACATAATCGAAACTCGAGCTGGCGTTAGAAAAGTAGCGCAATATTTCGAAGCAGCAGGTTAAATGTATTCAGACACAGATCAAACATTTGGGGTACTAGAATGTGTTTTGTGCTTTCTTCTTTTTTTTCTTTTTTCTCTTTTCTTTTTCCTTTATTTTCTTTTTTTTCTTTTATTCTTCTTTTTTCCTTTTTTTATTTCTTCTTTTTCTAGTTTTTTTCTTGTTTTTTGTTTCATCTTTTTTTAGTTTTTCTTTTTCTTTAACTTCTTTTTCTTTTTTCTTTCTCTTTTTTCTTCTCTTTCTCCTTTTTCTTTTTCTTCTTTTTCTCTTTCTTATTTTTCTTCAACTTTTTCTTTTTTCATAATTTTCTTATTTTTTCTTCTTTTCTTCTTCTTTTTTCTTTTTTCATCTACTTTTTCTTCTTTCTTTTCTTTTTCTGAATCTTCTGATTTTCTTTATCTTCATCTTCTTTTATTATTATTATTATTATTATTATTATTATTATTATTATTATTATTATTATTATTATTATTATTATTATTATTATTATTATTATTATTATTATTATTATTATTATTATTATTTCATTGTTATTATTATTATTATTATTATAACTTATTGTTATTATTATTACAGCTATTATTATTATTATTATCATCATTATAATTATTATTATTATTATTATTATTATTATTATTATTATTATTATTATTATTATTATTATTATTATTATTATTATTAATATTAACTATCGTAATATTCTTGTTTCATCTAGATAGATTGATTAATTAGCGTAATTAGTTAATCTATTGATAAAGCTAAAAATTTCTTAGATCAATGAACTCACTTTAATTATTTATTGCAGCAAAACAAAAACAAAAATGTGAAGCTTTGTTAATTGCTAAAATGCAAAAACATTATAATGCAGAAATTAAGGTATATATATATATATATATATATATATATATATATATATATATATATATATATATATATATATATATATATATATATATATATATATATATATATATATATATATATATATATATATATATATATATATATATATATATATATATATATATATTAGAGGTGGACCGGATATCCGCAACTGCGGATATCCGCATCATTTTTCCAATATTCGCATCCGCGGATATCCGCAATTGAATATCCGCATCCGCGGATAGTGGAGCAGGCCTCATTTACGACGAAAAGCTAACCAAACTTTCACCTGAAAGAGCCCAAAAGCTTTTATTTCTAAAAAATAACTTACCAATTATTAACTTCAAATGGAATATGTGAAACTGTGAAGTGTGAAGGTAATACTGAATTACTGGCTATATATATATATATATATATATATATATATATATATATATATATATATATATATATATATATATATATATATATATATATATATATATATATATATATATATATATATATATATATATATATATATATATATATATATATATATATATATATATATATATATATATATATATATATATATATATATATATATATATATATATATATATATATATATATATATATATATATATATATATATATATATATATATATATATAACCTTTTTCCAAATGGATAGAGGTTGGGGAAAGAGGTTTGTTGGGTGTTCAAGAGTTGGGTCCCCATCCCACACTCTGGTAACATAGATTCTGGATATTATATTTAAAATTCCAAGAATCTATGGCAAAAACTCTTAAAAAATTAAACTATCCGCATCCGCATCCGCATCTGCGGATATCCGCAACTGAATATCCGCAACCGCATCCGCATCCGCGGATAGTAAAAAATTACTATCCGGTCCACCTGTAATATATATATATATATATATATATATATATATATATATATATATATATATATAATATATATATATATATATATATATATATATATATTATTCATTACAAAATCGTCACGCTTGTAGGGTGGCGTTGAATGAGGACACTTTTCATATTTCATCAGGATAGAAAAGAGCATACTTAGAAAAGGGGTTCCCAGCCCCTAACATCCTGGCGAATAAACCCTTCTTCACATGGTTAAATATGACAATGAATTTATACGTCTCTGGGTGACCAGGGCTATAATTAACAGCAGTAATAATAAATTTTTCCATGGCTCAATTGTAAATTATCAGTTCTAATTATATATATTATATATATATATATATATATATATATATATATATATATATATATATATATATATATATATATATATATATATATATATATATATATATAACTACCGTCCTATTTCTTTAACCTCCGTTCTTTCTAAAGTTTTCGAATCTATCCTTAGCAGGAAGATTTGGAAATATCTCAAATCTTAAAATCTTATTTCTGTTCTCCACTATGGCTTTCGCAAGAAACGCTCCACTGTGATTTTTTCCTTCTCTCTGACTCTTGGTCCTCTGCTCTTCTGCAGTTCGGCGAATCTTTTGCTGTCGCGCTGATTATATCGGAAGCCTTCGATAGAGTCTGGCACAAATTCTTTGAATTCTAAACTTCCCTCTTTCGATATCTATCCTTCTCTCTGATTTTATTTCAGGCCGTTCTATAGAAGCTCTTGTGGACGGCCATGTTTCATCCTTTAAATTTATTATTTCCTAAAGGTTCTGTCTTATCCCCAATACTTTTTCTACTTTCCATTAATGACCTTCCCTCTATTACTTCATCACCTATCCACTCCTTATGCTGATGACTCCACCCTTTTTTTATTACTCCTTTCAATTTCAAAAAAGCCCTTCCCAATAGCAGTTAAAAGACGCAAGGAGGGTAGTCTATGAGAAACTAGCCTCTGATCTTTCACGTATTTCAAATTGCTGCAAAGAAAACATGATTGTTTTCAAAGCCAATCTCTCAACTCGACATAATCTTCCACACAACTATTGTATCTTCTTCGAACACACAACTCAAACCTTCATCTGTTCTTAACATCTTCGGAGTTTCTTATCTCGTGATCTTTCTTGGAAAGATCACATAACTTCTTTTTCTAAACAAGCTTCTAAGAGATTGGATGTTCTGAGGAGCCTTCAGAATATCTTCTCCCCACCATAGTTGTTTGCTCTCTTTAGTGGTGTTGTATGTTCCTGTGTGTAGTACGCTTCACATATTTGGGGTGGTTCCACTCACACGGCTCTCCTTGAGAAGGTGGAACCTAGGGCTTTTCGTCTCATCAACTCTCCCGCTCTCACTAATCTCTCTAGTCTCTTTCTGCCCCTCGAACTGTTGACTATTTTTCTTGTAATGATTTGAATCTAGGTCTTTAAAGATATGAAAAAAGTCAAAGTTCAGATACTATAAAGTTAAAACCCTGTCATCGAAGGCTTTAAGTGATAAAGTGACAGGTCATTAATAAAAAGTATTCTAAAAGAACTGGGTATTGGTCAAAACCTTAATGAACAGCACTGTTGAAGATTTTAAGAATTAAATGTGGAAGTCTTCCTGAGAAGCTATAGAACGGTAGGGAAAAGGGTGAAAGTTATAAATTAAATGGAAATTATTCGATTTATTTAGCGCCACAGTAAAGGACTCTCCAAAAGGTAGAAGAACAGAGGATTAGTAATCAGAGAGAAGTGAAAAATTTCTTTTAGAACATTTATTACGAAAACCATACTAGTGATCAGAGATGAGATTTAAAGAATTAAAATGCTTTCATATCTTTCTATTATGGATGAATTAGAAAACTTTAGAGTGACAGAAGTAAAAGTAATAGGACGAGTTGAGTGTGATCTCCTTTTCAGACACAAGCTGTTTGAGAAAAAGAATTAAAAAGGAAGGGAAGATAGAAGTTGATTATTGGATTGAGATATTTACCAAACAGGGTCCCCTCTCTTGGAATCACAGATTTTGAGCTCCACAGAAGCTGTAATATTAGAATCATTTATGATCCTGATGGGATAGTTTCTGTGGAACTCAAAATCTGTGATCCTAAGCGAGCTATAGCATTCATTGTATTAAGTTCTGAGAGTAGAAATTACATCTTTAGTAAAAATAGTAATTCTAAACATAATTGAGGTAGGTACATGTAGAGAAGGAGGAATAACTTTGGAATCATCTATATCTGAGTAAGAGGCAAAGGGTTGAACGAAGATTTAGTGTTTTCAGTTGTAGTAATGGTGTTTTGCCTCAGAAGGACTAAAAGTAGAGACACTTTGAATTTATGTTTTTATCCAAGTGTCAGACAAAAATCGTGAAGATCATAAATCATAATGATACTGTCCTTTCCTACGACGAAAATAGTTTTAGTGTCAAGGCGAAAATAGGTTTTTCGCCATTCCAAGAGGAAATATTTATAAATAGTATGTTTCTGAAGACGGAAGACGTTTATTTAAATTTTCTGAAGGTATGAAGCATATAGCGAATAGCTTGAGAACAAGCAGAATTAAACGAAGGTTATTTTATATGAAGAGAGAAAATGGAATGTGCCCTCTATTCCTCAGAGAGCATCCTTGATTTTACGCTTTGCTTTCTTTTTAGGTACCTATCTGTCATCGATATTGTTGAGACTGAGGAGTAACTTTCTCTCCGAAAAGTTGTCTTTATATTATAATTTTACTTTCTGTTTTTAATTATTATTTTGTATTCTTTTTAACATAGATAAGTTATGTCATAAAAATTTAATTGAAATTTTTAATATTTCATAATTACATGTATCTTTGTTAGAATGACCAAAAACTTAAGTTTAATTGTATAAATATGACTCAATCATCTGATTCTAGAATATAATGAGACATCATCTTACAAGTTACAAGAATTATTAATTTCCTTCTTACGAAGATTAGGAAAAGCCTCCAGGACATTTGAGAGAAGTAAAAAGATAAAAAGAACACCTGGTTGTAATCATAATAGATCTCTTTTAATCCTCTTCAGTAGAGAGGTATGATATTTGGTGTAATATAGAGAGAAGCAGAAACGATTGTGGGCGTGAGCTAGATCAGAACTGTTTCCTGTTTCTCAAGAAGATTGATAACTGGTTAGCTGTTTGCATCAGAAGTAAAATTCTTCTTTTTAAGAAGCTAATTAATATTCGGTCTCCTGTTTCAAGAAATAGGGATCTCCTTCTTTAAATTCCTTGGATGCTACCCATTGAAACAGTAATAGTTTAAGCTATTAGGTGAAAATTTAGATGATTCCAAATTAAACATTTAAAACAATCAACATAGTTTCGAACATATACATAACATTCTACTTCGTTGAGATTTGAAATTAAAGACAGCAAGAGAGGTCAAATTTGGAGATGCTGTAGAAGTACTAAGGCACGTAGATTTCGGTTAAGAACAAAATATGAAGTTTATAGGATGAAATGTGTGATCAACACAGTAGAAATATTAAATTAATCCTGTTTATTATGCTACAGAAATTGACATACCGTAGAGGAAAATTATTTGTCAGCTTGTTCTTCATTCTTGACTTAGATTACCAAAAATTACATAAAAAGTTCTATTAGCTTTATTAGCTTTTTATTAGCTTCTTATTCTAAGGAAATAATCATATAAAGATTTTGTTATATCTTTTACTTATCTTTTATTAAATTATAAAACAGGAACTGCGTTTTTTTTCATTAAGAATTCAACAAAAGGAAAAAATTTCCTTAAATAAAAAATTGAAAAAATGTTTGCATGCTCTTTCTAAGGTATATTTTACTATCATTTGGGAAATTACTATAAATAATTTTAAGCTTTTGATATTAAAAGCCTGTTCTTATGTCTTATGCATGCGTAAGTTGAAAATACATACACCATTCGTAGAAACATACATACATGTTCATATATGTCTGCTACTACTACTGCAATTAATGTTACTAATAATAATATTGATAAAAATAAAATTAATAATAGAGATAATAATAATAATAATAATAATAATAATAATAATAATAATAATAATAATAATAATAATAATAATAATAATAATAATATAATAATAATAATAATAATAATAATAATAATAATAATAATAATAATAATAATAATAATAATAATAATAATAATAATGATAATAATAATAATAATAATAACAAATTTTTTTGAGTGCTTGTACATGTGTCGTTGCTGCCCAATGGGAAGCAACAAAACCAATTTGGTGGTGCAACACGGGTACGACACCTAGACTAAAAGGTAGTAATTACCAACTTGAGTACGTTAAATCTTAAACAGTAGGTAAGGAAGATATCACAGGAAGGAAAAACTAAGGTCAGAACGCTTTTGAAAACGAATATTTAAACCTGAAGATTCCAATAAAATGGTCAAAAGACGGTCCTCAAAGGTAATGAATGGTTGGTAAAAAAGAAAAGAATATATTTCTAATTGAAGTAATGGCAGTAAAACCAACCAGGATGTGGTGTATGGAAAGAGGTGCATCATATTGACAAAACTGGCAGGTCGCGTGAGCCCCCCACATCCCTGTGACCGTATGGTAAGTGAGCATGACCAATGCTTAGACGATTTAAGATGATCTTCCTGTGACGACTATGACGACCTTAATGGCACGCGAAGGACCAATTTTCGCCCTACGATGCTTGACCCCATGCACATCTTACACCCAGCATTCTTGCCAGCAAGTATTAAAGCCTTTTTTTGGATGACACGATAATCAGTAGGCAGGATATGCCCACGTCGAAGCGCTGTAGAAAGGTAAAACCAACATGTAGTCCATGAAGTTGCCTCCATGAGAGCTACTTTGTAAGGTCGCTCATTACCTTGACACCATGTGATGGGATCCATCAATACAACAGTAATTTCTTTCGAGTATGGTGCCAGAAAAGGTATTGTTGAAAATAGTAAGAATAAAGGGTTCTGGAAGAACAGTTCTGATGAGCAAGAAGTACGCTTTTGAATTAGAAATAATGCTGCAAGAAGCATCTGTATTGAAGGCTGATATTATATTAGAGATAGCCAGAAATATGACCACCAACTCTACAGTGAATATTGAGGAACAAAACAGAAGGGAAGAGAATGCAACAGGGAACGGTCAGGAAATACAGCTGATGCATTCACTCCATCTTTGGTTTTGGCGCAGTCGGTGAAAATCGTAATGGATTCGTCGTGAGATATGAGGTGTGGAAAGGTAAACTTTGAGGAGGGTGAGTAATGGTCGGCTTTCAAAACCTACATCGACGTCTTACACACCTGCGGGGGAGGATATAATGATGATGATAATAATAATAATAATAATAATAATAATAATAATAATAATAATAATAATAATAATAATAATAATATAAATAATAATAATAATAATAAGCACATGTGCGTATCCCAAAGGGATACGCATATGTTCTTGCTGACAGTTAAATTTTATTATAAAATTTTATTATAAAAATAATTAAATTATTATTAAAATATTTTGTGAAGCAACACATATTTATTTATATAAATTTAATAAAATTATTATTTTTAATATAATAATAATAATAATAATATTAATAATAATAATAATAATAATAATAATAATAATAATAATAATAATAATAATAATAATAATATGATAATAATAGCAATATATTGCTATTATTATTATTATTATTATTATTATTATATTATTATTATTATTATTATTATTATTATTATTATTACTATTATTTCTGTTATACCTATTAGGCATAGTAATTGTATGAACTCTAATAATACTCGATATAATTAAGTTTATTTTACAAATATTATAGGCTAAAGTTAAACGGGATAAGAATTTGAAAATAATTTTTATATATATAATATATATATATATATATATATAATATATATATTATATATATATATATATATATATATTATATATATATATATATATATATATATATATATATATATATATATATATATATATATATATATTTAGGTTTTGTAAGTAATAACATGTACAGTACAATGCCACCTTTTGACAATAGCATTAAGAATAATAATTTCAAACTTATTTTAATATTATTTCATTCTTTCATAAGTTACTGAAAGAGAGTAACAAAAATAATTGTTTAACAAAAATTCTAATAGTTAATAATAATAAGTGCAAAAATTAATGATAATAGTAACAGCAATAGTTAAATAATAATAATAATAATAATAATAATAATAATAATAATAATAATAATAATAATAATAATAATAATAATAATAAAAATAATAATAGCAAAATTATTATTAATAATAATTAAATAGTAAGTCTAACAAGGAAACTCTTTGCATATTATCTAATCCATCTAATACCAATAATATTCTTGCTTCCCTAGACGTTAAATCATTATTTACTAACGTTCCGGTTATTGAAACTATTAATTAATATTATCAAAGAAAACGCCTACCATTCTAAAAGTCTCTCTATTACAAATTTACGAGAATATTTGAAAAACTTATTATTAATCTGCTGCATTCAAATCCCTTTTGAGTTTCAAAATAAATTATATCTCCAAATAGATGGAATTGCAATGGGCCCACCACTTGTCCCTACTTTTGCAGATTTTTTATGTCTAAATAGGAAAAAAGTGTAATTGAAGAAAACAACATTTTTAATTCTAAATTCTATATAAGATATGCTAATGACACACTTGCTATATTTAAAAGCCAGGACGACTTCCCTTTGCTCATAAGCAGATTGAGAGAATTATCTTACCTAAAATTTACCTATGAATCTTCCAGAAACAATATAATAAATTTTATTGACATTAAAATAGAATTAATGACAATGGTAAAATATCAACTGGTATTCACGTCAAACCCACTGATAATGAAGTATACCTAAATTATGACTCTTATTCCCCTGATATTTACAAAATGTCATTTGTCAAGACCCTTATATATGGAGCTTACAATCTCTGCTCTGATTGGAAATCCTTTGATGAAGATGTTAAAAGGATTTGCCAACATTTAATTAATTGCCATCACCCCTTATCTATATCTGAAAATTTGATTAATAAACTAATTGCTAAACTCTATAAATTATCAAAAACGTCGAAAAGAACATTGATAGGAATATATAATTTTTCCGTAAATTCAATCTATTTTGATAAGGAGGAAAAATGTCTGCGAAATATATTGAAATCCCACATCAACCCTACAATCAATCAAAATATAACAGTTACATTGTATCACATATCAAAGCAACTTTAATCCTGTTTTTCTATAAGAGATAGTTCGTTTGATAGTCATCACGTTATATATCAATTCCAATGCCCCATCTCTGACTGTACGTCAATGTATATTGGATACAAAACTAACAGATTGTAAGATAGAGTGTATCAACATAGAATCAGGCAAAGCAAGATTTATGAACACTTCAATGTAGAACACGAAAAAACAACACTTCAAAATATATAAACTTAACTCAAAGTCCTGTTTACTTCGAATGAAGTCCAAAAGTAAAAATTGCAGAGACTTTTTACATTAAGCTACAGATCTGATATTAACATAAAATTCAATGTTATATCTTTTAAACTTAATATTTATTGAAATATATCATCAAAATTATTAAATATTAATTGATTTTATTATTTTTTTATGTAAATTCATTCACCCTAAATTCAAGCTCTGAAGATGTCCCAAGTTTGTGAATGAAAAGCGTTAGCGAAGAAATATAATTATATTCATTTTATTTTATTTGTAAATCACTTTCCATAATTTTCTTAAAGAAAATTAACTTAGAAAAGAAAGTAATTTTTAGGTCCGTGGAAAGGAAATGTATACAATTTAACAATAATAATATTAATAATAATACAAGTAATAGTAGTAGTAATAATAATAATAATAATAATAATAATAATAATAATAATAATAATAATAATAATAATAATAATAATAATAGTAATATAATTATAACAAAAATTATAACAATAATAGTAATTACAATAATAAAAATATTAAAAATTTATATATTATATATATATATATATATATATATATATATATATATATATATATATATATATATATATATATATATATATATATATATATATATATATATATATATATATATAAGTTCGGTTAGAGCCAGCAACATAAGTAGTTACATACCCATCTGAGGAAACATGGATAAGGTCCCAGAGTGGGGTCCCCTGCCCCCTGGGGCGTAGCCCCAGGGTACTTTTAGCCCTGGGGCGAAGCCCCAGGGTATTTAATGGTGCTTTTAAGTGCCCCAGAGGGTATTTTATTATCCTGGGACGTAGTCCCAGGGTGTTGTATTGCCTTGGGGCGTAGTCCCTGGGTATTTTATTGCCCTTGGGCGTAGCCCCAGGGTATTTTTAAGATGTAATAAGACTTCCATGGTGTCCCCGTGAAAAGTAGTAATAGTTATTAATTAATTAATTAATAAAATTATTATGTAATAATAATTATTGAATTCGTGTTAATACACGCTGCCCCCCGCAGGGATTATTATTATTATTATTATTATTATTATTATTCTTATTCTTATTATTATTATTATTATTATTATTATTATTATTATATATTCCGGGAGCCGCCAAGGGGTCGCGCGCGCGCAGGGAGCCACCCACGCAGGGGTCCGAGTTTCTTGTTAAGAAAACCCCGGTCGAATAGGGCTTGCCCTATTCAGATCTTCAGCGGATATTTTTCCTTTGTTCTTATTATTATTATTTTATACTTTGTTCTTATTATTTATCATTTGTGCGTTATTATTTTGTTCTTTGTATGTATTTTCATCATTCTTTGTATTTGTTTTCATTTTTATAATTACATCATTCTAATTATTTTTAAAAACAAATAAAAAATGGGTTTGTAGGAGTAAGGAAAAAACTTTATATTTTTATTTTTATTAATTAATATCACATACAGTATATACTTTACACAACATTTTATTATTAATATAATACATTACATAACATTTTATTAATATAACACACAAAAAGTATTTACACATATAATAATAGTTACATAAGACATTAATAACATTTTATTAATATAATACATTACATTTTATTAAGAAAATATACATACAGAAAATAATACTTTATTAATATAATACATAACATTTTATATATATATATATATATATATATATATATATATATATATATATATATATATATATATATATATATATATATATATATATATATATATATATATATATATATATATTATATATTTATATATATATATATATATATAGGTGCATCATAATAATCAATACATGACAATATAATTATTTACAAAATAGCAGCATTTATTTTGGATATAAAGCGAGCAAGCGACATGATTATAGGGGAGGGAGGGGACCTCTATACCCAAAAGGGATGGTGCGAGCAGTATTTTTAATTAATGCTCGTTTGGTGGATGTCATTCGTAACTTCTTTTTCCCTTTCGTTATTGATACCCCACCTTTTTTATCGGCCTTAAATAATGTTGATTGAACTTTATATTCTAAATATGTACGTGTGGTATTTACATTAGGGTCAGTGGAAACATCTTTATTGTGTGCTACATTATGTAAAGTTTGTTCACCTTGAGGGTTTCTCATTTGGTCTATAGCTATAGCTGTTACGTCCCTATCCTTAAGCCCTTCATAATACTGGTCGTCGCCCATAACCCATTCCCTTTCCTCTTCATTAGAATCTTTATCAATTTTATCTAAAACAAGTTTTAACATAGCTTCGAAATTAATTATGCCCGAAGTTGTTTTATTTAGGGTTAAACCTTTAGCTTTTAAAATATGACTAATATCCCCGTTAGATTTTATTACCCTCACAGCATAAGATTTAGGACCTGTACACACGAAACTATCGCCTGTGGATCCTGCTTCAAACTCATCAGTTAAATCGCCTAGAAATCGGCCTGTCTCAGGTACATGCTCGCCTTCCTTTGCCACAAAGACGCAGCTGTCCGTGTCGCAATAGAGTACTCTATGACCAACAGCTTCCAGAAGTCTATAAAGTTTTACCCTGGCATGAGCAGTAGTGAATGAAGCAACGGCGAGATTTGTAGCTTTTGATGAATTATCCGCATACGCTGTGTTGCGTACAGTGACAATATGTTTTCGATCCAGCTACCTCAATATTCCTTACTTCAAGTTCAGCCTGCTTGAATAACTCCCAAACTTCAGCATCAGTATGGCAGATG
The DNA here is from genome assembly GCA_009176605.1 of Armadillidium nasatum. Taxonomy (NCBI): domain Eukaryota; kingdom Metazoa; phylum Arthropoda; class Malacostraca; order Isopoda; family Armadillidiidae; genus Armadillidium; species Armadillidium nasatum. The sequence goes on along the minus strand of SEYY01024193.1, from coordinate 2,802 downwards.
ATATCTTCTATATTCGGGGCCCGTTCTGCCATTTTACCCCAAAGGGAATTGAGACAGAGTTTAGCGATGTATCGGAGTCCTGGATTGTTTTTAATTTGGTCTTTATCCAGTCTGACGCCTTCCTTTTCGAAAAACGCTTCAATGAATGTATCAAATTCAGGATCATCAATATCAGTAATACCTGCAGGAAAACCTGAAGCTTCAGTTTTCCATTTCAGGAATGTTTGGACATATTTAATGAACAGAGTGAGCAGAGGTGTGAAGACCCAGACCTCATAGATTTGAAGAATCTTGTATCCTTTCTCCACAGCCAATTCTAATTCCGGAGTAGTGTAGACACCGAGAATTTCACGCTGCCTCTCGGTATGAGTACATACTCCATCCTGACATTCTTTAGCACATGTTCTACATAATGTGAACACGAGCTTGCCGTCATACCTGCCTGGTAAAACAGGAATGTACAAATCTTGAGGAGGAAGGACACGTACGTAGGAAACACCGAAATATGTAGTATTCATATCCTTTATGTACTCATCAATGCTAGGGATCTGATCACCAACTAGTTTCTTAGGAATGCCTGTAGGGAACTTCTGAGTTTTCTGCACCCACGGGTATAAGGATGTAAAATCTAAATAATAGATTTTAGCTGTGCCATTGGTAGGAGGGTAATAGTAGACGAAAGGTTCAGTTCGTCCACCATATAGAGCATCACCAATGACAAGACGATGATTGGTTACATCGTTCCCGATCCTGTTATCATAGACTCTTAAAAGCTCCTGCTCGCCAGTTCTGAAGAATCTTCACCGTGCATTCATCCTTCATCTTGAGCCATTCGCATTCCCATACACGAACAACTTCAAATCCTGCTGCTCTGTAGGCGGCTTCTTGCTGTTTAGTTGTATGATACCTGTCAAGACTCGAAAGGCCTCGATGATCAATTTTTCCTTTCTCACAGTCCTGATGACCGTGCCAGACACATCCATGGTATAAGTAGACGATTCGTTTCTTTGGTACAGGTCCAGCTGCATCCATTTCACGCCACAGTTGTTCATTTCTTTGCTTCAGTTCATTGTCAATGTCTATATTTCTCAGCCTTACAAACTCTTCACCTTTAATTGGAGCATAACCTGCGGCAGGGACTTCTGCATACCCGTCAGGAAACACACATTTATTACGTAATTTGAACAAGCGTTCGCCTCCGTTTCGGGCATGAGTAATTGATTAGCCAGTATACTTCTCCATGAATACTAGCCAACGTATACCTTCATATGAATAAAATTTCGAACTCTCACGACCAATATGAGCTATGGTATTGGGTTTCATGAAATGGGTTTTAAATATTCTAAAACATAGGGAAGCTATAGTACAGCATTCAGTCAGACAATCAATCCTAAACATGTCCATAAACATTTTTCTAAATTTTTCAAAACTTTTGCGTAGAATATCTACATCTTGCACACAGTATTTAGTACATTCAGCTTTAATGTCATAATCTCTATGAGTAAATGACATATAAAAACTCATTCAAATTCTACCTTTTCAGAATCGGTCATTCTATCAAGTTTCAAACATTTCACGGAGCAGGGATGCGACCTACATAATTAGCTGTAGCTCTTTTCAGAAAATTATAGGGGAAGAAACCTTTAGCTAAATCCCCTGTAATACCCATGCATTTGGGCAACTTCTTTAAGGCACAGGGCATGTACAAACAGGGTATCTTTAAATGTAATGTTATGCTGGGTAGTCATTGTAATTATTTTCGTGCCCCTTTTAACTGGATTACTAGATATTGCGTCTGCACCTGGTCTAGCTAATAATTTACTATATACAAATTGAGAATCAAATTTTCCTCCGTTATGGGCAGCTACAATGATTTGGGTTTTAGGGTGTGCTTCAGAAAAATGTAATAAATAATTAATGAATTTATCTACTGGACAACGTTCAAACTCCGTTTCAGTCTCCATATTCAAATAAAATACCTCTGTACGTTTCGTACCACAAGTTTCACACTGATCATCATCTGTAAATTCTTTATCTGAACATTTATAACACACTAATTGACTAACTAGCAAGTAAGGAATCATATCAACGACCCTATTTCCATTCTCTTTCGTTATTTCATTATGTCTATAAGTCTCAACATCATAATAAAAAGTAAACACATCTTTCTTTTTCATTCCCATTGTTTGTCATTTTTCTTTTCTAAAGGTTTCATAAAACATTTATGGGCTCCATTATCAGGATTATACTTAACATCACATTTAAGACATCTTACATTTACACAATCATGCTGAAACTTGCCTTGAGTATTCAGCAAAAATCTTTTCATCACACATATTACATATTCTTATTTTCTTACATACATTATCTTTATGATTTTTCAAACATTGAGCGTTATAAAAGGACCTATTACATAATGGACAATGTAAAAATACTTCACCGTTATTTGTACCTGTACACGTGTATGTGAGACACTGTTTACATTTATAAAAATCACATTCTTTCTCAAGGATGGTAAACCATATTGGTGACAAAAGAATAACATTTAGAACAGAAGATCTGACCTTTTATATTATTAACATTGACATTTCCTAAAGTAAATTTAATAGTAGAGTTGGTAATAGGGTAATAATGAGTAGTGTCCCTATCATAACCAATAATACATAAAGGGGTATCTCTATCATTATTACTAGGCCTATGAACAACATGCAACCCTCCCTCCCCGTCGCTGCTATATACAAAAATTCTACATTTTAATTTAACTCCTCAATAATTTTAAATTTATCTGCACCTAGAGGTATT
>SEYY01024192.1:55000-72500 GCA_009176605.1 Armadillidium nasatum | reverse complement strand
AAAAAAGAAGCATCTGGCAATAAGATTTAATTTTACATTTTTATAAATATCAAATTAAAAAACGCCAAAATTTTTCAGGGTCATTTTTTCTCCAAGTTTTTTTTATTTTTTTTTTTTAACCTTTTTATTTAAGGCATGTTTCAAACATTTCATTTAAGATTCATGAAAATCGGCAGGGGACGCTGTTATTAATAAGGGTCTACGTAGACCAATATTATTAATTTGAAATCAGGAAACATAACATTTTTCAGGGTTATTTTTTTATTTCTTCTTCTTCTTTATCCAAAGCTCATTTTAAACCTTTGGGACAAGTTTAACGAAAATCAATTGGGATCGGTTAATTAATATATATATATATATATATATATATATATATATATATATATATATATATATATATATATATATATATATATATATATATATATATATATATATATATATATATATATATATATATATATATAAAACTGAAACTCGACTAAAAATTTAAAAAAGAAGAGAGAGAGAGAGAGAGAGAGAGAGAGAGAGAGAGAGAGAGAGAGAGAGAGAGAGAGAGAGAGAGAGAGAGAGAGAGAGAGAGAGAAAACTAAATTCAGTCCACAGTTAAATCCCTACACTGCAAAAATTGTTCTTACAAATCGTTGGGACAAGTGGCAAAGATGTCACAGTAAAATTTTCAATACAAAAAAAAAGCCTGTTTTTAAGACGAAAATAACTGAAATTTTCCAATTATTTTCTAATAAAAAAAAAAAAAACTGAAAAAAAATTGTTGTGACATTTTTGTCACTTGCCCCAACGATTCGTTAGGATAATTTTTGCAGCGAATACATGGCGTTTAAAGTGTGTAGGTTAATGGTAGTATTGAAAATAGAAAAGAAACGATCCAAACTTCACTTGCATAATATATAATAAAAATAAGCTTGTCTGCTATCTCTGAGGATCAGAGAGATGGATAGAGAATGGATGAGATTATGCGTTAAGACAGATGTGTCACACGTACCCTCATCAAAGGAAAAGGTTTGTGTCTAGAGAGCTTAAAAGATCACAGCTCGTAGTGATAGAGATAAAATAGGAAGATTGTTTTAATATATAGAAATAGATTGAAGAGAATCAATGAGAATGATAAAACGATAAACCTTAAACTCGATCCTCTTAAGAACTACATGAGTGACATCATCCCAGATATTTATATAAGTAGTCAATGCAGGAGGATGAATGACACCCTTATATAGTGTAAATAACTGAAGAATTTCAGAAGGTCCCTCAGAAGACCAAGGGAGACTGTTTTGTGAAAATTTTTTCACTAAAATAATGAGAAAAAGAAAGGCCAAGAATTATTAACGACAGAGAAGGTTGGAGTTGTGTGCTCGCTAATAAGTCAAAGTTGTGTAGTGTAGAAGATTATGTTAAGTAAATAGATAAAAGAATCTGGTTACGGAATCTTAAAAAAAAATCATATCTTAACTGCTTCTAAATAGATCTCTGATAAAAATTAGAGATCAGGCGATGGTAATTCTTGAAAGCATCGTCCCATCGATGAATCACAAAAGAACAAGCAGAGTAAGTCCAAAGGTTCATAAGTTTTATTTGAAAGGAGATAAAATTGAATAACATCGGTTATGCAATTTGTATACTCTTATGGACCCTCCTAACAAAGCAGTATTCATTAAAAGGGAAGTCACAGAAGTACAACCGCAAATAGGACAATTTGCAACACAAAAAATGCCAAAAACGTCTCCTCGAAGAAGGCTAGATACTTTCTTATACAATGCCTTAAGAAACAGCTATGGAAATACCCTAAAATGTTGCCGAAGTGGAGCGTGAATAAGAAATGGTTGTAACAGGATAAGGCAATGTCTGAAAATATGTCAAAGTATGAAAATATGTTGAATTCATCATCAGGATGATCAGACACACAAGAACGACTCTGCATTAACAGCTCAAGGGTTTATAGAGAGAAAATACGCGATCGTGTTCACTAACTGTATCTTGTGAGCTAAGTGATTTTGCCAATGGGATTTGTGAACAATGAAATCCCCAAGAATAATGATTTAAGAGAAATAAAATTGTGAAAAAATGTTTCTTATTTTGAAATAATTTATATATATATATATATATATATATATATATATATATATATATATATATATATATATATATATATATATATATATATATATATATATATATATATATATATATTTATGAGAGTATGCAACTGAAACTTTTACTTTAAGTGCATTTATTAAATTATGATTATTTAAATTGCTATCAAAATATATAAAAATTGATGCCGTAATCTACGAGAATATGACTTAAACATTACATAATATAATATATATATATATATATATATATATATATATATATATATATATATATTATATATATATATATATATATATATATATATATATATATATATATTATATATTATATATATATATATATATATATATATATATATATATATATATATATATATATATATATATATTATATATATATATATATATATATATATATATATATATATATATATATATATATATATATATATATATATATATATATATATATATATATATATTATATATATATATATATATATATATATATATATATTATATATATATATATATATATATATATATATATATATATATATATATATAATATATATATATTTATATAAATAAATAAATAAATAAATAAATTTAATATAAATAAATAAATAAATATTAAAAATAAATAAATAAATAAATAAATATAATAAATTATATATAAATAATATATAATAATATATAATATATATATATATATATATATATATTATATATATATATATATATATATATATATATATATATATATATATATATATATATATTATATATATATATATATATATATATATATATATATATATATATATATATATATATATATATATATATATATATATATATATATATATATATATATATATATATATATATAACTTCGAGGAATACAAGGAGCATATATGACTACAGATGTGTTCGTAGAAGTAACTTCTAAATTAGTCTTTTCTCCAGTTTTTCTCTGCTTGAAGTCTTTTTAGGAAAACTCCTCAACGAAATCTGGTGAGGAGCTGCAGAAGTTTGCATCAATTCTCAATATTATTTCACCGAGGTTATCGTCAGCTTGTAGGCAGTTTGGATTGTAAAGCGATATCTTTTTTTTTATCATTTTTATCTCCACTTTTTTTTCAGATTTAGATTTGGACTACGTACGAGACAATTTATTTATTACACTTTGTTTTGCTTTAAATAATCTGTAAATACACGTACGACTGGTGTTAAACTGTAAGGCTCAGGAAAATTTGAAATGCTGTTTTGTTGCAAAGGTAATATTACTGAACATAAATCATACTAATAGAATGATCCCAAGACTATTAAACAATTTTCTGATAAATACTATTGATAATGAAAACTGTACAAAATATTCAAGAAGAAATTTCAATATTTAAAGCTCCATTTAAATATTCATTGCCAATATTTCCGTATAACTTTTTTTAAGGTCTGAGCAGGACCTAACATTGTGAGAAACATACTGTGTCCTGAAAATATTGATACTCCTTGGACGAAAACTCATCTTTTGACTAAAACACTTGAAGCATAGTTCATTTTCTTTCAACAGAAAGTGTGAAATTAAAAAAAAAAAAAATTTTTTTTATTTTCGGTTACTTGATTTTGCTTTATTTTTTTTATTCTAATTTTTTTTCAAAAATTCGTAGATTTCCATATGTTTGATCATAAAATCAAAGTAGGTTTCAAAACTGCATTTTATAGTGTTTCACTATTTGGAAAATAAATGCATATGTAATAAGATACTTAAAATACTTTTGATTATAATTCTACGAAAGTGAACAATGAACACAATGAACCTTTCTTGATAATAGTTTAAAAAAATAAAAAATTTAGAATACGGATCAGATCACCATTGAGTAATTTCTTAATTAAAAGTATATCTTTTTTCTTAGGACAAATTCATTGTTGCCGTATCTAGACTTCTGATATATATATATATATATATATATATATATATATATATATATATATATATATATATATATATATATATATATATATATATATATATATATATATATATATATATATATATATATATATATATATATATATATATATATATATATATATATATATATATTTACTTCCCCTTGGTGGGCAAAGGCCAGAGGCTTGCTAAAATTTCCACCAGAGTTAGGAGGAAAGTCGGAAACATGGTAAAATTAAAGGTCGACATAACCTGATACACGGCGTTTGAAGGTGTGTAAGTCATAGGAAGTAGGGAAAATAGATGAAGGGAGTGTGTTCCTGACTTTATCAGTAGAGTACATATAAGAATGAGCATAGAGGTTAAGTCTGGGCTCCGAGAGTTGGATAGAGAAAAGATGAGACTGTGTAGAAAGAGGAATCACACGAGCCCTTCTCAGTGGAGGAGGTATGCGACGAGAGAATTCAGAAGAGCAGTCTCCGTTGTAATAGCGACCGTATAGAGAGAGAGAGAGTGACGCAACAACGGGCAGAAAGAGACTGGAGAGAATTAGTGAGAGCAGGAGAGTTAATAAGGCGAAAAGCATTAGACTCAAACTTTTCAAGGAGAGCTGTATGAGTGAAGCGTACTCCATACATGGGCGAACAATACCCCTATACAGAGCAAGCAACTGGGGTGGTGTGAAGAAATACTGTAGTCGCCTCAGAGCACCTAACCTCATAGAAGCTTGTTTAGAAAGAGAGGAATGTGATCTTTCCAAGAAAGATCACGAGAAAAAGAAACACAAAAAATATTAAGGAGAGGTGAAGGTTTGAGTTGAGTGTTTTCGAAGTTTTCGAAGAAGATATCATAGTTGTGTGGAAGATTGTGTCGAGTAGAGAGATGGAGGAATTGAATTTTGGTGGCATTGAAAACGACCATGTTTTCTCTGCCCCAATTTGAAATGCGAGAAAGATCAGAGGTCAGTTGCTCCAAGGCTACCCTCCTTGCATATATTAACTGCTGCTGGGAGGGGCTCCTTTCAAATTGAAAGGAATAATGAAAGGTAGAGTTATCGGAATAGGAGTGGATAGGAGATGAAGTACCTGAGAGAAGGTCATTACTGAAAAACAGTAAAAGTGTTGGGGATAGCACAGAACCCTGAGGAACACCACTATTAATAAATTTAAAGGATGAACGGTGGCCGTCTACAACAGCTGCTATAGAACGATCAGAAAGGAAATCAGAGAGAAGGTCACATAGAGAGGGATAGATTCCGAAAGAGGGAAGTTTGGAAATCAAAGCTTTGTGCCTGATTCTATCGAAAGCTTTCGATAGATTAGAAGAATTGAGATGTTTCCAAATCTTCCTGTTAAGGATAGATTCGAAAACTTTAGAATGAAAAGACTTTAAAAAATGGGACAACAGTTAGAGAGTTGGGAGTTAAGATAGTCGAAGAATTTTGGATAGTCTGTAGAGTTAGGACCATATGCCTTCTTAGTATTAAGCTCAGAGAGAGCAGAAATGACGTCTTTAGAAGAAATTATAATTTTAGGCATAAATGAGTTTGAGGGGGTTGAAAAAATAGGAACAGCTCAGCAATCGTCTAAGGTTGAATTAAAGGCAAAGGTTGGAACGAAGAGTTCAGCTTTAGAGGAAGGCAAAACGGCAGCTATACCGTCGGAAGACACAAAAGGAGGAAAGAGGAGGAAGCAAAGTTAGAGTTGACATTTTATGCAAAATGCCAGAAAGAACGTGAAGAAGAGGAACCAGAAATATTATTGCATTTTAAACGGAGAATTGAGTTTTTAGTGTTACGGAGAATAGATTTTGACGATTCCGGGATGAAATATAAGTTGCATGAGTTTCTGGAGTTTGAAGACGACGGAAGTCCCTGAAGGCAGCATCCCTGCGACGGATAGCACGAGAGCAAGTAGAGTTAAACCAAGGTTTGTTAGGTTTAGCAGAAGGGAAAGAATATGGAATATACTCCTCCAGGCCAGAGAGAATCACTTCGGTTATACGCTCAGCACACTCCGAGGGACCCCTCCCACAAAAACAATAATCATTCCATGGGAAATCAGAGAAGTACAACCGCAAGTCAGAAAAGTTAGCAGAACCGAAGTGCCACAAACGTCTCCTTGCCGAAGGCTGGGGCCGTTCTTGCGGAAGACTCGTAGAGACAGGACAAGATACGGAGATAAGAAGGTGATCGGATGAACCCAGAGGAGGTAAGAGTTTGACAGTGTAATAAGAAGGATAAGAGGTAAGAAAAAGATCAAGTATGTTGGATTCATCACCAAGGCTGTCAGGGATACGGGTAGGGAGGTGCACCAACTGCTCAAGGTTGTTCTGGATAGAAAAGTCATAGTCGAGTTCACAGGCTGGATCATGAGAACTAGATGAAAGCCATTGGCGCTGGTGAACATTGAAATCACTTAAAATGATGATTTCGGAGAAAGCAGGAGAAGAAAGAATGTGTTCTAATTTGGAGTTAAGATAGTTAATTTTGGATAGTCTGTAGAGTTAGGAGATAAGTAGACAGAACAGATGAATTTACTTGTAGAGTTGCAAGTAGAGAATTCAGAAGACCCCAAATTGGAGACACGAGAACATACAACATCGTTGCGCGCATATGCGTAACATCCGCTTTTGGCTGAAAATTGAGGATAGAGATAGTAGGAAGAAACAAAGTAGGGTTTGCTGTCAGTGCACTCAAATACCTGAGTTTCGGTTAAGAACAAGAGATGAGGTCTAGAAGAAGAGAGGTGGTGTTCGACAAAGTGAAAATTAGAAAAGAGACCGTGAATGTTGCAAAAGTTAATGAAAAAGGAAGACCATGCACCAGGGAAAGTCGGCATAGAGGTCTTGGTGGTACCAACCCCATCACCGGAGGCCACCAACTCCCAAGTGGTGATGGAGGAAGGTGTGGATGAGGGGCATTCTTTGGATGCCGCCCCTCGAAGCATCTCCCAGGCAGTTTTATGTTTCGCCATTTTGAAGTTACATTTTAAAGGTAATGTATGAGTAAGCGCATGTAAATTTGTGAGAACACGAGAAGAGAGTCGGGGGAAAGTAGAAGTGGGACAATAGACACTCTAATATGAGACGAGGGTACACTAGAAACCCTCTGAGAAAGTGAAACGCGAAAAGAAACGAACCAAAGGGCAACGGAGTGAAACGGAATGGTCTAGCCCATCCTATCACCCCTCGCGGTTAAGCCCAATGGGGGGTACTTTCATCGCTTCAGACGGCGCTACCTCCTTCCACTATGAATATATATATATATATATATAGTATGGATCGGATGTATATATATATATATATATATATATATATATATATATATATATATATATATATATATATATATATATATATATATATTAATTATTGCGTGAACTTATTATCAAATTATGCTAGTCAGTAGCGATATGTTGGTCAATGATTGTTCTGCGACGCACTTTTATTAGTGAGTCTTTTTCCTTATCTAAAACATTTAAAATGCGTGCTTAGCATTAGTTTTCGTGGCTCGCAGCCACGCACCTTTGAGGGAACACCCCTTTGCACCCCCCTTCCCTTTATATATTTTCGTGCCATCAGCTTGAGAATTCAGTTAGCCCTGTTGGGTTGGTCAGGGTTGAGAAATCGGTTATGAGAAAAGCCATCGTCATTTAAACCCGATTCCGACTGCAGTTCCGAATACGATTCCGAATCCGATGCCGATGCCGATTACCTGAAGTACAATCAATTTTCTAAAGCAAAATGCAATAAAATTTTATTAAATGCATTAATTAGGGTATGACGATATAATTGACCAAAATTTCCTTTGAATAGCCCTACTACGTACACGCCATTTTATTATTTTTAATTTCTCTTATTTTTCGAGCAAATTATTTTTTTTTTTTTTTTGCGTAGGAAATTAGGAACGAATATAAACTTAAAGGAATAATTTTTTTAAAAAAAATTAATGGTATCATTAACGTTTTTGCTGTTTACATCGTGTGATACTTTACGTAATATATATATATATTATATATATATATATATATATATATATATATATATATATATATATATATATATATATATATATATATATATATATATATATATATATATATATATATATATATATATATATATATATATATTATATATATATATATATATATATATATATATATATATATATTTGAAAATTTACTTTCTCAGCTATTTGACAACGTTGAATTATGTGTAAATTAAAATTATATCTTTTCTATGGTTGAATATTTAAGGACAATGATTTCAATATTGGTGTTTTACGTGTATGTGTGCCTGTTTGCTCATTTATGTTCCTATTCTTTTACACCTGTTTCACTTTATAAGAACATTGGTTCTAATATACTTTGTTTTCTTGTATCTTTTTTTTGTAGAGATTTCTTCTTATTGTTCTTTAATATTTTAATTTACATCGGGAAAAAAATCATTCGTTTGTCTTGCATCTAAAATGGACAAAAAGTCTAAGAAAACGTTTAAACATTGTAATTATTACAATACACCTCAATGATGCAGTGACAATTTGTGAAATCGTGGAGAGGTGTGTGTGAGGGGAGGGGGGTGGGTGGTATTCTGTAAATAACGCTTTGAAGCAATTTCTTGAAATAAATTCATTTTCGCCACGAAGAAAGGTTAAATTTGCCTCTAAAGGAAAATTACTACAACAAATAACCCCTTGCTATTATGCAAAAGTAACCTAAGATTGTTTGATGATGGCCTAACCGTAATTAAGGTTATTCTAGAGTAGATATCAATGTGAAAACATAACGCCTTGGCACATGAAGTCAGGGACACCTGTGCTAAAGTCATTGAAAAAATGTTACTATGTGCAACAATCGTTTAATTTGGGCAAAAACTTTAAAGATAAGACAACTGAACATGAAATTTTAATGTCTTCTGATGAGTTTTAATTTTAGAAACTTGAAAATCGATCAAGATTTGTGCCCAAGTCCCGCATATTTTCAGAAGTCCTAAAATATCCACCAAAACAAATGTTTTCGGAATGCACGAGTTTGAAAGAGCCAAAGGACATTAGTTTCACTCGAAGGAATGATGAAGTGCAATTGATTCATTCAAATAATAATCCAAAAAATATTTTAGCAATATTAATTTATTAAATGTTAATTGCAAAGATCTGGAAAAGAACAAGGGGATATTGTTTTCATGGGAATCCATTCACTTTTAAAAGCTAAATTTGATATTAAGTTTTAAGGGTTATCGAGATGTTTACTAGATGGATTCATAAATATTTGTTTAAAATGGTCTTAAATTCTTAAAATATTCTCTATTTTTGTGTATGTGAAAGGTTTTTCAAACTAAAATCATTTACGATAATTAATATAAATCTGCAAGTTGCTGAAACTATTGGCAGTAAATTGAATAGCTCTCGTTTGTCATAAATGGGTGGATTTTGTAGTTAACCCTGTGTGTGTGTGTACATGAGAGAGAGAGAGAGAGAGAGAGAGAGAGAGAGAGAGAGAGAGAGAGAGAGAGAGAGAGAGAGAGAGATAGAGAAGGCTTGCATAAATTCAATAGCTAACTCGCTTTTGTTTTGTTTTGTGTTTGGGAGCGGACCCCACCAACGAAGGGCAAGTGTCGTCCTTCCATGCCAACAAAATCTTCTGTAGTTGTACAATTTGGTTACTGAAAAAATTGCTTTTGAATCAGAATGTACAGGATACATTTATAAAGTTTTCTTTTTGACAAAGATAAAGATATAAAATCAGTTTTACAGATTTGCAGATTGATAATCTTTCAACACATTGTGAGTTTGTACTCTAATTTGCACCTTTCTTTAAATAGTTATTTGCTTACTGTTTGCCTCTAATTGTTCAGCTGAAAGATCATCCTGTGGACCAAAAGGATAAAAGAACTATCCTCGAATACCACAAACTGAAGATCCTCCTGGTTACCTGACTGTTCATGCAACTGAATCAGATATCACCATAAAACATGATTATTAAGTAGTTAAAGTTAATTGGAAATAAGAAAGCAAAGAGAATGCCTAATAATAATAATTGTTAGAAACAATGTATTATCCACAAACACAGAAAGTATCTTTTCATAAATTTAGATGACATTATAATATATAATTTGACAATCCTTTGTAAGTTTATAATAATAATTTTACGTTTATTCTCTCTTAATTACATCTCGCATTCAAATTCTAAAGAATCTTGATTTCACCCCTTAAAGCGTCTATATAATAATAATATATATATATATATATATATATATATATATATATATATATATATATATATATATATATATATATATATATATATATATATATATATATATATATATATATATATATATATATATATATATATATATATATATATATATATATATATATATATATATATATATATAATATATATATATATATATATATATATATATATATATATATATATATATATATATATATATATATATATATATATATATATATATATATATATATATATATATATATATATATATATATATATATATATATATATATATATATATATATATATATATATATATATATATATATATATATATATATATATATATATATATATATATATATATATATATATATATATATATATATATATATATATATATATATATATATATATATATATATATATATATATATATATATATATATATATATATATATATATATATATATATATATATATTGTCACCACTTACGGGCAGTGCCTTTTACGAAAAGAAGGCATGATTAAAAATAAAAGAAAAACCCTCTCAAAAATAAGCATAACGCAAATCCGTCATCTGAAAGCAGACATAGACTTTAAAGAGAAGAAGATTAAATACAGCTAGAAAAACAGAAGATATTCCACAGAAAAGAGGTAGCTGGAAAGAAGGAGGTACCACAACGAGCAAGCATAGAGTTTCCGACAGTCACACAATGTTCATGAAACCACCTTTGCTGTGAGAGTGACGCAAGGTGGTGGAGTATGAGAGATCGACTGCTTCGAGCAACTGCCGTTATAGTACCTATAGAGAAGAAATAGTGCAGCAACATCAAGTCGTAGAGACAGAGGGTTAAGTGAGTTTGAAAGTAGGGGGATGTTTATTAGTTTAAGTTTAACAGTCTTATCAACCGTTGCGAATTGAGGTTTCCAATACAATTTGTTGTTTATGTTCAGACCAAGAAGGTTTATTGTTTTACAGGTGAGACGGCAGAGCCGTTGAAAGAGATAGGAAAGTTGGGAGGTGTTTTAGTGGGGGAAGATGTGAAGAAGTTGAGTTTTTAAGAGTTGAATTTTACAAGGTTGAGGCGAGCGCACCAGGAAATCCTATTCTGATCGTCAAGAATGGAATCGGAAAGTTGAAGACGAGAAGCAAATCTAGAAATAAAACAGGGAGCAGATTTGAATTGAGTAGAATAATTGAAAATTGAGCCGTCTGCATAAAAAATTAACATATAATAATATATATATATATATATATATATATATATATATATATATATATATATATATATATATATATATATATATATATATATATATATATATATATATATAATATATATATATATATATATATATATATATATATATATATATATATATATATATATATATATATATATATATATATATATATATATATATATATATATTATTAAAAAGATAATCTTTCAAAACATTGTGAATTTGTACTCTAATTTGCTCCTCGCTTTAAATAGTTATTTAAATAGTTCCTCTCCTCGAATAGGACATTGCCCTATTCGAGGAGAGGAACTTTTCTAGTTAGTATATACCTAGGATCCCAAAGTGGAATCGAACCGGCGCCCTCAAGCACATGAGTCAATCACTCTACCGTTTGAGCCACGGTAATATATATATATATATATATATATATATATATATATATATATATATATATATATATATATATATATATATATATATATATATATATATATATATATATATATATATATATATATATTATGGAAAGGTAAAAAGGGTGTTAAGATACTAAGGTACAAATAAATAATATATATTAAAATAAAATAATAATAATAAAAAAAAATACAATGAAACTGATTAACATTCCCTAAACATTCTCCCGTTGGTGACGTGACTCGAATAAATTATAGTTCTCCATTCTACTTGCACAAAATGTGACTAAATGTCAAAGTTCAAAATATTAATTTTCTTTTTGACTTTTGAGTTTGATTTTTTTTTTAATCATGCGAGTCAGTGTCCTTATCTTGCTTAAAATCAAAGCATACTTTACTAATAAAAGAATTTAAATTGAAGAAATTGGTGTAGCTGAAAATTCAGAATTACCGAATCAGATTCTGCAAGAATGAAACATGAATCCGAATCCATAAAGGTAGAATGATTCAGATGCTTGAAGACTCTGGTTCTCTCCTGGGAAAGAAAATACCTAAGAAGTTTCTTTCCTCGAGTTTTGCAAAGCGAATATGTAAGATGCAAATCTTTGTGAAAAAAAATTTAGATTTCGGGAATCTATTTCTGATACCAATTTCATAGATCTGGAATTAATCTGATTCATGCCAATTCACCTCAATTCTGCCAAATCTTATCAAATGTTCATTTGGATCTCATCCATTTTTATAGATTTCATTTTTTTTAAAAATAATTTTCAGAGTATGCCCGAAGAGTCTCCTTCAATACATTTCTTTTTAAATCACACTCTCTAAAATTTTCCAATTAATAATTTCATCATTTTGATCTTTTGTTTCTTTCGTTCCAACTTAGGAAGTCTAATTTCTCAATCAAAGCCTTAACTGTAAATCAAATCTTTTCTATATTTTTGCTTCTAAATACCTAAAAGTATGGAGTTAATAGCAATTATTACCGTTAGTTTTTGGAATTTTTAAATTTACTGCTACTGCTCCATTATTAGGTCCACCTAAACTCTTCTATAGGTTTTTGCACTGAACCAAACCCAAGCGTATACCTCATACCTTGGCACCATCTCACCAATCTTTTTTCAACTTTCTCTGTCGTCTTATATTACCATAAGCGTCAATGGGAAAATTCCTTGTACAATAGTTTACCCTTCATCATATATTACCTCTTTTACTGTATTTCATTTCTTCTATTCACAAAATTTACTCAAATTTTTATATTTCACTTATATTTTTATATAATTCAGTCTTCCTCATTTCATTTTCTTCCTAACAGTACTCTCACCTACCTCGTATACTTGACAGTATTTTTTTCCAGTAACCCTTGTTCTTTCTATAATCAATTTTCTCTACTTCCTGTAAATATTCTTTTACTAACAATGACAATCATATCCCACTTGAATTGTCAAATCATTTCAGTTTAAAATTCAATAAATTTATACATAAACTTATATACAATAAATTTTCCCATTTCCAAAAAGAGTGATTTTATCTTATACTTTAAATGCGCGGAATTACATCATAACTTCACTCTTACATTCCTATAATTTAAATCCTACCAATTATTGATGTTATCTCAGAGATCTTTATCATTTACATCACCATTTTCACATCATTTCTGAAAATATACTTATTGGAGGAAAAATTTTATAAAAAGGAATTATCAAAGTACAGACAATTTCTTCTTCAGAGTTTTCACACTCAATCAGTGACAGAGACAAAGTTCACCCACCTTCTGTTTCCATCTCAAATACTTATTTATCACTAGAATCAACAACGATCTGATTGATGACCAATAAGAATAAGAGAGGCGAAAGTAGTAGTTGTAATAATAATAATAATAATAATAATAATAATAATAATAATAATAATAATAATAATAATAATAATAATAATAATAATAATAATAATAATAATAATAATAATAATAATAATAATAATAATAATAATAATAATAATAATAATAATAATAATAATAATAATAATAATAATAATAATAATAATAATAATAATAATAATAATAATAATAATAACAATAATAAATAATAATAATCGGAAATAAATTCGTGATAAATAAAGAATAAAACATTTTTCCCTATGTAAGTATGTATATAAAAATAAATAAATAAGAATGGTTTGAGGAGCTTAGCTTAACAAACTGACATCATCCATGCCTATATACTAAAGTCAAGCCACTATTTGATAATTACAATTACCATAATTCCCAAATAAGTTGGAATGGTAATTCTGCGAGCGTAAAAGAACTGCAACTTATATTTTGAGGACCAAATAGAAAAGACGAGAGAAAAAGAACAATAATCGTGATATTAAGTTTGCCTCTATAGGGAAGGATTCGTAATACTATTGTAGAGTCTTCACATTTGTAACTTTATCATCAAAACGGAATGATGATAATAATTTTCTTCACTCCGAATCAGATTAAATAAGAATTGAAACAAATATGAGCTTCCCTTTACAGATGTTCAAAGGAGAGAGAGTTTGACCAATTGGTATATATATATATATATATATATATATATATATATATATATATATATATATATATATATATATATATATATATATATATATATATATATATATATATATATATATATATATATATATATATAAAATAGGATAGAGACGCAATAAAATAGACTGTAATGCTGCGTAATAAACATTAACCTTTCTGTATACTGACTAATCACTTCCCAACATTAGAAATAAATAATTAAATTTATTTTAATTTAATTTTGTTCAATATATATTTAATTTAATATTTAATAAATAAAACGAACTTTTATTAGAACTCGTTCGAAAGACTCATCACTAATAAACAAAAAGATTTTTCAAAATCCCCAAAAACAAAAACAAACTGAAACATCGTCACGCCATTTTTCCGCCTTCGTTACCGAGACTGTTTGCAGCCGTCGTCAGGGTCTTCTTCTTCTCAACTCTGAATCACCTCTATATATATATATATATATATATATATATATATATATATATATATATATATATATATATATATATATATATATATATATATATACCATTTCTAATCTGCTATTGGAGACTCGAACCTTGACCTCTCAGATGGTAAGAAAAGGCGCTAATCACCATACCACGATGGTACAAAGTAAATTGCATTTAAGAAAAAGCTCATGATCACCTCTCATGATGACAATCTCAAAGGACCTCCCCGACCTCGCTCAGATATGGGGTAACGGGTCAGTTACTATCTCCATAAACCACAGAAATATGCGTACGTATGAAACCACAATTATCGCAACCTGAACAGAACTCCCAGCTTCTTAGAGGACGCTTTAGCAACCATCGTGATATGTGGTTTCAAAGACAGTTTGTATTGTTTTTGTTTAGACCAAGAATGTTAATGTTATTTACAGGTGAGACGGAAGAGCCATCGAGGACGATAGGAAAGTTTTGAGGTTTTTTTGAGAGGGAGATGTGAAGGTTAAGTTTTTAAAGAGATGAATTTCCCAAGGTTGCTATGACCCCACCGGGAAAACCCATCTAGATCGGCAAGAATTGAATCAGAAAGTTGAAGACGAGAAGCAACTCTAGAAGCAAAAGAGGGAGCAGATTTGAAATGAGAAGAAGAATGTAGAGTTGAGTCGTCAGCATAAGAGTGAACAGTGTTAGAATGCAGTTGACAAGATCGTTGATGAAACGTAAGAATAAAGTTGAAGATAAAACTGAACCTTGAGGAACACCACAGTTGACAGAAAAAGAGGAAGAGGTCGCTCCATCTACAAGTGCCGAAGTGGAACGATCAGAGAAAACTAGACAAAAGTAAGCAAAAGGAAGGAGGAAACCCAAAGGATGGGAGCTTGGAGAGCAGCGACGCATCCCATACCCGGTCGAAAGCTTTGGATATGTCAAGCGCCACCACACAAGACTCCCCGAAGTCCCTAAGGGCAGAAGACCATAGATCAGTAAGATAGGAAAGTATGTCACCAGTTGACCTCGAGCGTCGAAAGCCATACTGGTGATCAGAGAGAAGAGAATGAGAATCCAAATGATCCAGGAAATGAGAGTTAAGGAGAGTTTCAAAAATTTTAGACAGAACACAAGTGAGAGCTATAGGTCGATAGGTCGACATATATATATATATATATATATATAATATATATATATATATATATATATATATATATATATATATATATATATATATATATATATATATATATATATATATATATATATATATATATATATATATATATAATATATATATATATATATATATATATATATATATATATATATATATATATATATATATATATATATATATATATATATATATATATATATATATATATATATATATATATATATATATATATATATATATATATATATATATATATATATATATATATATATATATATATATTATATACATATATATATATATATATATATATATATATATATATATTATATATATATATATATATATATATATATATATATTATAAAAAAAATTTCCCTTTTGAATGGTCTCTTCATTTTCGTTAAAATGATTCTATCTTTTTAGTAATTAATTGCAGTTATCTTTATAACTATTTACAAGGATATTGTAATGGGAAATAAGGTAATGAAAGGAAGAGAAAAAATTACTACAAAGAAAAGTGCATAATGATGAAAGAAAATTTAGTTTTTATAACTTGCGTTATCACCCTATGCACTGATAACTTTCATTCTGTTTCTCGTGAACTTGAAGCTGACTGAAGTCGCTGAAATTATCATTTTTCTCATAGGGCTTAGCTAACGTGTTGTGGCCAGACGGAGAAATTTAGATGTTCAGAAGTTCATTGTTTTTTCAAAGGTTTTTGAAGACTGGTGAACACGCTAAGTGACCATGATTGGGAAGTAGTTTTGTAAAGACGGCACAAGATAACGCTTCATCATGTCGAGGTCTTGGACGAATCTGACACACAGCCGGTTTTCAAATTCGAAAGCACCTTCGGGAAGTACTCGGATCATCTGTTAATGATTAATAAGTGAGGCGAAAGACTGTAGGAGAGGAAGTTCAAACGCCATCCGACTCTTACGCATCAATAATCACGCCATTGTTTTTGGGCATGAACATGTGAATTTGATGTTGGAACAATAGCTGACAGTTCTGTTAATTCACGTATTAATTCACTATAATGCCAATCTGCACATCGCATATGCTGTATTTCGGTATCTTGAGTACGTTGACATCTCGGTCATGCGATGGACGATCACGAAGTCCTGACATAAACCACATCGATAGTCTATGAAACGAACTGAAGAAAAAGACTATGAAAGAATCCCTGGTCCTGTTTGAGTATGGGAACCTTAAATAAGCGATTGAGTGTGGGAGAATATGGTGGTGGGTGGGATAACAATTTTTAAAAAATAAATATTTCCTTTTACCATTTTCCTCTTTTTACTTTTAATTCAAACTCCCTTAGTTCCATTATTCTTTTCATT
>SEYY01024192.1:37500-45000 GCA_009176605.1 Armadillidium nasatum | reverse complement strand
CCATCTATCTAGAACTTAGTTCCTTATCTATCTAGAACTTATCTATCTGATATAATGTTCCTTTTAGCTGCATCTTTGTCGAAAACATTCAGTTCAAGTTTCTAAGAGGTGGGGTGTTCTGAAGTGTCTTTGAAAATTTTTTCAAATAACCTCAGAAATAGGATTGGTGTTCGCCTATATATATATATATATATATATATATATATATATATATATATATATATATATATATATATATATATATATATATATATATATATATATATATATATTATTATTATTATTATTATTATTATTATTATTATTATTATTATTATTATTATTATTATTATTATTATTATTATTATTGATACATTATAACATATCGATAAGTAGTTCTTCGGATGTTTGTCACAGAAATAATAATTAATAACAGAACCATTGGAACATATATTAAACGTTCCATTGACTTTGTTTTACCAAAGAAAAACTCTTTTAAAAGAATCGTGCTCGGCCTCGGACTATTTATTATTATTTATTTTCCATAACAGCGTCATTAAGTTGCTATGATACTAGGGCAGAAAGTCATTATATAGTATATATATATATATATATATATATATATATATATATATATATATATATATATATATATATATATATATATATATATATATATATATATATATATATATATATATATATATATATATATATATATATATATATATATATATATATATATATATATATATATATATATATATATATATATATATATATATATATATATATATATATATATATATATATATATATATATATATATATATATATATATATATATATAATATATATATATATATATATATTAGGTTGTATTAGGTTACATTAAATTTGATTAGGTTAGGTTAGGTAAAGACACGTTAAAAATGAAATGGAAGCATTCTTATACTATTATATATATATATATATATATATATATATATATATATATATATATATATATATATATATAATATATATATATATATATATATATATATATATATATATATATATATATATATATATATATATATATATATATATTCAATATAGGATTTATTTAAATGAATTACTAAAGATCGGAGGAAGGACATGTTTACATGGCGATATTGACTTGACCTTAAAGATAACATTTTTGGGTCACCGGAATTGTCTAATGGTTAAGATGATAGTCTCTATTTTCATGCTAAGGGGACTTGGCTCGAACCCCGAAAAAATTAAAGTTTCTTTCTCTTGCGTTTATAGATCTTTAGATTTTACAGACTGACAGAGAGGTTTCTTAGTGGGAAAATATTAAATCATTAAAATTAAAATGTTTTACACTATTAAATATCTTTTATAAAGTTTAGTGACAATATAAGGAAATTGTTCATATTTTCTATGATGTTGCTTTTATAGATCAGGTTAGGTCAATTTGAGTAAGGTTAGGTTAATTTCTCCAAAAATATATATATATATATATATATATATATATATATATATATATATATATATATATATATATATATATATATATATATATATATATATATATATATATATATATATATATATATATATATATATATTCTGTGAAAAAACAGCACAAAGTTGACAAATATATATTTAAAAAATACTTACTATGATGTTGTAAATTCAAAATATAAAACTATTTATTTGAATTTATAAAATAGTGTTTTTACTCCCGGCGATTCAATTTCCATATTCTGAGTGCACTTTTATTTCCAAATTTGTATAGGAAAATATTAATAACCTTTTTTTTACGTATTATCGATTTGCTATCGCAGAGAATTTTTAATTAAAGTTAATGAATGATAAGCAGGAGTTAAAATTTGTCGTAAAAGTTACAATATCTAATGCTAAATTATCACTAGAAGAATAACACTGTTTTTTTTTCTCTTTTCTTTTTGTCTCTTATATAGGAGCATTTGACTATAACGCTTAACTCCAATTACTGTTTTTTTACTCTTTTCTTTTTGTCTCTTATATAGGAGCATTTGACTATAACGCTTAACTCCAATGACATTTAATAACTGAAGTAGAATTTATGAAATTTCTTTTGTATACATGTTTATTATAATGTTGCTATAGCGACAAGGTTGCCAGAAGTTGCAATACTGAAAACGTTTAGTGATTTGAAATTGCATTAAGTTTCAAGCACAATGGATTCAAGTAGCTGGAATAAGTGTGCAATACACAGTTAATTTTATTGGGTGTGTAATGGAATAAGTTTGGTCTAATAATAAAAGGAACTTATTTAAGGAACTTACTAACAACAGACGTATGGTATCGGTAATTATATTTATATTCCAAACTGTATTGTATTAATGATTTTACTATTGACAAAGAATATCCTTATATTAATAGCAAAATTGAATTTAAATAAAAGACATTGATTTATTTTCAAAATTTGTCTTTAAATTGAGTTTACAGTAGTAGAGAAGCCATTGCACGTCCAACAGGGTGACGAGTGAGACAAAAAACGTCATTAAACTTAGCTCTATTCAAATGTTCAAATCAAGTTATGCTCTAAGAACGTTTTCAATTTCTTTTTAAGTAAAGTTAACAAAGCCACTTAATTCTTTTACTAGTATTATATAGCAATTTTTTCCTCTCTCCCTTCTATATATATATATATATATATATATATATATATATATATATATATATATATATATATATAATATATATATATATATATATATATATATATATATATATATATATATATATATATATATATATATATATATATATATATATATATATATATATATATATATATAATATATAAATAGAGCAGAGTAGCGGAGCCGGAAAAAAAATTGGGGGGGCTGGGGCATAGTAAATTTTTAGGGTGGAGATGGAGAAAAAAAAAAATTAGGACAATAAAATAAATGTGTCCGGAGGTGAAGCCTAAGGCGAAATTTTCTAATTTTAAAATAATGAGGCGAAAATTTTTGAAAATTCAAAGTCATTGCTTAATTTACATTTATAGTTTTATAACCTCTCAAAAGTTTTAATTATATTTATTTAATGTTTTTTTAGGCAATATTTTTAAAACAGATTCAAAATATTAAAAAATTTTCTGGATTTTTTGTTGGAAGTTTTCACTTACACTTTTAACATCATACGTTTGAATTTAGTTAAGAATTTCGTCATGTAAATAAAATACCCTCAAATTGAAATTGAAATTGAATTGTCTAATAGACTATCAGTCAACCAATATTTTTTCCTGAGAGATTGATTATATTACCATTTAAGTAATATTAGAAAAAACAATATTTCAGCTGAAGGGTTTCCTATAGGGTTGAACAATTTTTATACAATTTTTTATATTTTTTTTAAATATTCATTTTGATGTTGATGAAGGAACACTAAAAATAGTTTTTTCAAACTCTCCAATTTTGGAAAATACGAAAATTAGTCTAATAAAAAAAAAAAAAAAAAAAAAAAATTAAATTAAATTGAAAATTAAAAAAAAAGTGAACTTTTGGAAAAGATAGGAAGAGAATAGAATTCAATTAACTAAAGAAGTTGGGCAAACATATTAATGTAAGGAGTTCACTTTGTTTCAATGTGTGTATCTACATCAGTGTGTGTGTGTGTGTGTGTGTGTGTGTGTATGTGTGTTATTCGATTAGGGGAACTTTCTTATAATATACTTCGTAGGACCCGCACGAAGAATCGAATTAATACTTTTAAACACGCAAGAAAATCATTCTTCCATTAAGAGTTGTTGACAAACGAAGTGAAATTCTCTATAAGAAAATTATTCACAATTTCCAATGTCTCTATTTACTTCGTTCACACGTTTTCGATCGACTTACACTTAATAATTTTCAAAATTAATCATTTGGGATTAATAAATTTTTTACTTGGTCTTACTTTTTTGAGTTGTAACTTATATTTTACTTTCAAGTTCGGTAGTGCCAAAAATCATCATATACTCAAATGTTCACCTTTTTTTCAATTATTTATTTATTTTTTTTAAATTTTTCTACTGGGTTTCATCTTTTTATAACTTTTAATTCCTTAACTAAATATTTGAAATATATATTTCTCTTGATATTTTTCTGCTTTCTCTCGAAATGCTCAATCTATAAAACGCATTTTGCAGCTTACCATCAAACAGTAAAAAAAAATAATAATAAAAAAAAATAAAAAAAAAAAAAAAAATAAAAAACACTGAAATAATTGTTAATTTAGATATGCAATCAAAATTTACATAAAATCTTCTTTCATTGTATCTATTTTTTATGCTTTAATATGAATAGATATATCAGTGCTTTATGCTTAATATGACCAGATATATCAATGTCTTATGCTTTATTATGTTCAGTCATACAACGTTTTATGCTTTAATATGAGCAGATATATCAATGTTTTATATTTTAATATGACCAGATATATCAATGTTTTATGCTTTTATATGTTCAGATATATCAATGTTTGATACATGCTGATATTCATTATTACTAGAATAAAAGTGATTATTATGTGATCAAAAATTCCCTTTTTATAGATCGTAGCCCAAAATATGAGGACAGCAGCATTTCATAATATGACTCAAGATTACAGCAAAGATTACATAAAAATTTGACATTAAACCAAGGATTAGGAAGTTTGACAAAAAAAATTGAATATATTCAGTGGTTTCAAGCCTGAGTAGAAAACTTTCAAAAAGGAGGAAAATTTTGGAAATCTTGTTTTAGAAGGTGAGTGAATTTATAGACTTTTTAAACTGGATTTAGAAAACATTTTAAGCATTTGATAAGAATGGTCAAAAGGTTTTTGATATTTTTCTCCGTAGGCCAAAAACATTAAAATTTTTGTACTGAAAAATATGGTTAGTTTTTAAAGTCTATTTGTATTCTGCATTGTTCTTATTCCAGAAAACATTCAAACTACCCATATATATATATATATATATATATATATATATATATATATATATATATATATATATATATATATATATATATATATATATATATATATATATATATATTCTTTATCACCAATTGGTCCCGCACAATGGCTGGTGGTCACAACGCTTGCAGGAATTCACCCAACTCCTCTCGTGAAAATATTAATAGATCACAAAGTGATAAGATATTTAGGAGTGTGCGACGTTGGAAAAGGAATGTAAATCTACCAGACAGTTTTCCATGATCATCTTGAATAGGTAGGTAGATGCTTGCTGCTTATTTTGAACTTATACTTGTATGCCTGGAGTTGTAATGGAAACCTGATCCGAATTTGACAAGGGTTTTTTTTTTTTTTAATTTACGTAGAAGGTTTGTTTCAGTATGGAAAAAGTCTTTGGGAAGGGGAAGAGATTTGGTGCATCGAGGTATTTAAGTTTCGTGAGTGAAAAATACGCTGTTATCATATTTTTCCTGAATATATTTAAAATATGAGGAACTGTCTTTTCTAGTAGGGATAGTATTGTTTAGCTGACTGTAGTAGTGTAGAATAAAGAGCTTGGGAGGAATGGGAGACTTTTACTCTACGTATTTAGTTCTGACTTTTAATAAATGATGTGACAAGGTTTGTAGGGTCGTTTTTTCTGCAACTGAAATGTATTGTTTACCGACAAATTCACTTAAGGAATTTTTTTTCCTTAGATTGACAAGGTCGGAAACACGTTTAAAATACGTAATCTTGGGAAGGTATTATATTATATATATATATATATATATATATATATATATATATATATATATATATATATATATATATATATAATATATATATATATATATATATATATATATATATTCAGCATTGTTTTAAATGTAGAGCATTTCTAGAAGTGATTAAAGGTAAAACGAAATTGAGTGTCAAAATATGAATCACATTTCAGAGGTTGAAATTTAGACTTTAGTTGTAACAAAAATATAAAATAAAGAAAAATTCCAATTTACCACCACTGCTCCAACCCTTCCATATATGTTTCTAAATCAAGTATGCGATTTGAGAAAAAGAATTGAATGGAACAGAACTTAAAGAGAGATGATAATCGATTTCTATTTTGGGGGTCAACAGGAGAAAAAATTTTCATAAATTAAAAAGAGTAGAGAGTATATATAAAGATTTTGAGATGTGGTTCATCTGTAAGTTAGATGGTTACTAGAGCAAGACTATGAAAGGTTAGAAACTAAGGTATCTTTATACTGAAAGGGTAAAAAATAATTGGCAATAGTAAAATGTATATCGAGTTAAGGAATACGCATTAATAGAAAAGGAAAGATTAAGTCAGCTTGCAAACTATTTAGCAGGAGATGGATGAGATGAATAAATTACGTATAGCAGTCCTTAATTTCAACTGAACACAATTCTTTAAGTAAAGTTTCTGTTCCTGATATATTTATATGATATTTGTAATATGACATGAAAGAAGTCTTTTGAAAGATGGACTTTTAACAAATACTCTTATGATTATAAAATCATGGTTCAAAGATTTCTAATAAATCTTTTTTAATTTAAACTTTAAGGCATATATTAAATTATTATAACAAATAACTAGTGTCACTTTTTCATTGCATATCAAAATTTAAATCTTTCTTTTTCTGCTGTTTTTTTTATCTGTATGATTTAGTGCTTTTTCACTGCGATACAGTTCCACGAATTAAAATTTCTGCTTTATGGATATTTCTATAGATTTTTCTCACTATGGATTGAAGTTTTTACACGCAATCTTTACAGACACATATTTAATATTTTCTAATCATTATTTTCATTAAGAATCTGGCGCAATAGAAGAAAGAAAAATGCATCATAGATTAAACCTCAGGACAGGATCTTCTGTGAGATTAGACACACTCCTCAAATTAAGCTAGATTATAATGATCTGGAATATAGAGTGAGACTGAGTTTCAAAGGACAGAAGAGGCTAGAAAGAAAGAAGTACCACGTCTAGCAAATTTGCAGTTGACAATCACTTCACAAAAATTTTTCGAAGATATAAAGGGACTCGTCTTGCATGAAATGGAAAAATCAATTAACTCAACCACTTGTTTATGTAATAAAGAAAAATTCTAATCCCTGACGTCTTACCGAAAACAAGAATCATTGCCAATGAACAGTAGCAACTTATCAGTTGATTCTGTGCACCAAAATTCTTTTCAATGTTGGAAACAGGTGAAGCTAAAACTTCGCAGATTAAGAGATTATAATTCCATTTTAAGCGAACTGTAGTAACTGTAGGAATTAATTCTCTTAACCTGAACAAAATTACATAACTGCTGGAATAACTGT
This sequence comes from Armadillidium nasatum, assembly GCA_009176605.1. Lineage (NCBI taxonomy): Eukaryota > Metazoa > Arthropoda > Malacostraca > Isopoda > Armadillidiidae > Armadillidium > Armadillidium nasatum. Next base: position 37,710 of record SEYY01024192.1, on the reverse strand, counting down.
TGTAGTACTGAAGTGATAAGAGATATTCAAGATGATTTCTTGTTTAGGTTATGCAATATAATGTAATACATATTGTTTTTAAGATACAACAGGAAAGTGAAGTTAGATAAAAGGGTAAAAAATTAAAGGAATTATTTGAGTTAGGAAATAGGAAAATTAATTAGATTTAGATAAAATATTTAATCTCAAGGATAAACCTAAGATCAATTT
>SEYY01024192.1:27500-32500 GCA_009176605.1 Armadillidium nasatum | reverse complement strand
AGTCCAACATCCATGTTGCATAAGGGACATGTAAAAAGTTATTGAAGTTTACTCCACATTTCCTATATAACAAGTAACAAACAAGGCCATCACCACGAAGGGGAGGACAAAAGGACCAAAGGTTCCTTGACAGGTGTTTGACAGCCATTAATATCCAATTAGTTCCACAGTGAGAAACAGGGAAACCAAGTAAGGTGATACCGATGAGTAGGTTTGATTGCTTTGCAATGCTCAGGCATTACCTGTCCCGTTTCTTCAATGATGGTCACATTTTCCTTAACGCCAAGGGGCCACAAAATGTGAATTTCGTCCTTATTCAATTGAAGAAGGAACACGATCAAGATAAAAAGAGCGTTCAACATGAAGAACGAAAATACGGATTTGTTACGAAGATCCTTTAAGTCCTTCGCTACCCGAGCCTGTAGAAACATATCCGAATACCTACAATCAGAAGCAAGTTACAAAATTTTTTACCTTATTCTTACCTCTTGAGTTGTTGGATCGATTGTGATGTTCTGCTTGACACCGAGAGGCCATTGAACGTGAATCTTGTCTTTGTTTAATTGCAGTAAGAAAACAACGAGAACAAATATTGCATTCAACATAGTAAAGGAAAAGACTGAAATATTTCTCAAGTCTTTCAACTCGGCTGCAGCTTTTTTCTACAAAGTACGGAATAAGAAAAGATTAAGGGTAAACCCACATCCAAATACATAAACACTTTTCCCATTCTGAAATTCCATAGTCATTACGAGCATAGAATCAAGCAAGAATTACTCTAATAATTAAATTCTAATACCAAGAATAGTCATTGGATCAAAGACAGTTAATTAAAATAACAATAACAAGCATGCTTAATACCAACAAGAGACGCAAAACATTAAATAATCAACAATAATAAAGAAACCGACGATGCAAAACAAAGAATATTCTTCAATAAGAACCACTAAAATGAAGTTACTGGAAATATGAGCATGCAGAGTAGAATAAAAAAAAATCTTCAATATTCATATTTCATTTTAGTTAAATTTAACGTTACATTACAGTCGACATTATTCTTTTAAAAATTAACAAAATGATATAATTATTAATTCAGAATCAGCAAATAAAATTTTGAAAAGGGTTAAAAAAAATTTTTTTTTTCAAAAGACAAAAATTAATTTTAAAATATGTTGCAAAATTTCACATCATTTTTAAATGTCTGAATAACCGCAAGTTATAAAAAATATTCAGTTACTGTGCATAAACTGCGTATGAATCATCGTCTTGACTTGCATTAACATGTTTTCTTTTAGTATTGGAATAAGCAAATTCAAAATAAAAATTAAAAATAAAAGAATCACTAATATTATAAAGAGCAATATCGGCAGATAAAATCATCATTATTAATAACCATTAATAAAATCATTATTAATAGCCATTAGTCTGTTAACGTTATTAATTCAAGATTCAATAAGTGTTACTATAATAACAGTACAAGGAAATAAAAATATAAATAAAATAAATAAACTCAGAAATAAAAAGTAGAAGGGAAGATATACATTTCTTTATCTTACCAACATCACCTCTTCAGTTTCGCTACAGATGAGTACAGGATAAATAAATACTGGCTTTAAATATTAATATATATCAAAGTATTTCACCATTATATACAAATTATATACATGCTATACATAACATGAACATATGTTACCTGTTCTTCAACATTCTTGTTCAAGGGGTGCAGGTATTTTTCTATAAGGTCTTTCCAAAATTGTATTTCAGTTTTGTCCAACTCGCCAACCACACCTCGTTTTAAGCACTTGTCCTCGATCCAGAATGGATTGATCAAGTCATCCCGCTTAACCTTTGGACCTGCAAATAATTAAAATAATAATTTGGAAATATAAACTTAGTATTTGAATAACTACATTAAAATTAAAAGGTGTCTAAGGAACCAGAACGATATAGTGTAAAAGGAAGCAATTTTAAGTTTTACATCTTAGTGACAATATAATAAATGATCAGCTAAAATGACTGTGTTAAAATAAGTTCAACTACTTGTGAACCTGCTTGCTTTCATTATATATATATATATATATAATATATATATATATATATATATATATATATATATATATATATATATATATATATATATATATATATATTATATATATATATATATAATATATATATATATATATATCAGTGTATGAATAGCTGCCATCTTCCTATGGTAAGGTTCACTATCTTAAACTCTAATTTTATTACCTTGATGCTCGCTATCATCATCATCAAAATCGTCATCTCCTGTCTCACGAATACTTTGACTTTCATGTCTAACGTGTCGTGAATTCACGTGATTATCCGATCTTCTCCTATGGGGTGGAACTAAACCAAGGCTCCTGAGAAAATAGCAAATACAAATAAGATTCAGAAACTTAATGTAATTAATCTTCGATATCATTTAAATATGGTGGTTTAACTTACGCTTCAATTGAATCCATTTTCTTTTTCAGATCATCCAGAGCCTCAGCAACATGTTTTCTTTCGTCTGGTTTGGGATGAACACAGAACATAATCTTAAAGAGTCCGGCAACAGATAATTCAATAGAACCTTCATCTTCAACGGAATTTTCTCTATATAAGAAACCAAGAAGCCCATCTTGCTTTTGTTTCTTCTTCGCCTCTTCTGCCGCCTTCCTATCCGCCTCTTGTTCCTATAACCAATTTGAAACTTTTTATTACTTAATATTAATTCCGCAACAAATTTATAAGATTTTTGGTTCCTCGTTACTTGATTTTTATTTCAATATTTGAAAAATTATTAGCTATTATAATTAGTAGTAGTAGTAAAGTGTGAAATACCTTTTTCGTTTTTTTAGTGGCGACTTCCCTCGTTCCCCAAGAAACGTTATTGAGATTTATGAGCGAATAAATGATGAGTAGAAGGTACATAGACGGGATGGAAAGCAGATACAGAAGACCCGGTATAATACACTTAAATTCCTGCGGATGCATACACGCCGCTATGAAGAACGAACCCGATAGAGCGATCAAGAATATGAAAGAGGGCGAACCGACGCCATCCTCGCCTAACTGTAACGTCGTACCAACAATAACAGCCATCATTATAAGACCATAAGACGCAGACATAATTTGAGCAACTATAACCTGAAATTAAAAATATATATATATATATATATATATATATATATATATATATATATATATATATTATATATATATATATATATATATATATATATATATATATATATATATAATATATATATATATATATATATATATATATATATATATATATATATATATAAATATATTTATTAATAAAATTTATATTTATATATATAAATTTGTGCATTACGTTATTAAGTTTTCTCCCATTAAAAAATTTTTTTTTTGCAGAATTATAGTAAGCCAATAACATTTTCAAAATATACATTTTCATTTCAATTTTATGTTGGCAATTATATATAAAACTATTTTTCTAACCAACATCTAAATATGCGCCTTACATATATGTCACATATGTAACATTTTTTGTATATTCAAGGTGTGTGGTTGTTAAATAACGTTTTAACCATACCATTAATATGTAATTTATTATATCACCTCGATAATAGTTATATATATATATATATATATATATATATATATATATATATATATATATATATATATATATATATATATATATATATATATATATATATATATATATATATATATATATATATATATATATATATATATACCTGGTGATCAGACTTGAGCGTAAAGCAAACTATCATGAAGAGTAGAATCGGATATATATTATATTGGAAAGATGGCCAGTTTCCAATTTTAAAGGCAGCAACAAACGCACCAACCAACATAAGGAAAATGGTTCCTGGACCCAAGATGGTTCCTCCCATCAACATAGTCTGTAGAAAATATTTAAAAAATGAGTTATGTTGTTCAAAATTCATGTTGTATATTACATAAGTCACGACAAATTATTGAAAGGATAATTTAAATATAAATATTTATTTACTTTGAAAATTATTATGTTTTGATCATTTTTACCAAAACTTAAAAAAATAATTTCAAAATAAATAAATGCTAATGAAAGCCGCCATTTTATAATACTGCCAAAATGCAACATGAAATTATGTTATATCCAATTTAAATACTTTGAATGAATTAAATTTAACTAAATTAGATACAATGAAAAATATGATAAAAAGTCGAATAAAAATTTTCCTTTAATAGTTTCAAAAAGAAATTCGACCTAGTTCTAACCTGGTATCCAATGTAAGGTAAAGAAATATTGTCATTGATCTGAATTGTCTTCTTGTAATCTTGCAGCAGATCCATAATATTAGCCATTGTAGATGGAACCCATCTCCTACGTTGATTATAAAACTCACCAAATCCTTCTGGACAATGAGTGTAGGCATCCGACGCAGCTGAATATTCTACTCTGTATCCTCTCTGTAGTAACAGGGTGCATAACCATCTGTCTTCACCTAAAGAAAAAGTAATGTTAAATAGTACTGTATCATTAAAAGTAGAAAAGAAAAAGTACTTCACTCTTTAACTGATTTCTGACATTACCTTGATCGTATTGTACATAATGACGAGCTTGCGATGATTTTGTAGTGTACTTCGCCATCACGTTATCATCCATCAATGCTTTACCTCTGAATAACGAGAAGCAACCAGGGCTACACATGACACATCCAATCATATGCTCAGTGGCTTTTTGTAGCCAATGACCAATGGCATACTCAAACATTTGATACCATACCATAATTCCTGGAATAAAACAATTTTTTAATATTTATTTGCTATATAAATATTTTCGAAAAATATAAATTGTCCACTATTTCGATTTCCCATTTATATATGAAGTAATAACTTTACCAGAGCCAACGGGATGAATACGACCGCAAGCAGCTCCAAGATTAGTGTTTTTCTTCATAAGATCTACAAGTAGAGTCACGGCTTTTGGA
>SEYY01024192.1:10000-12500 GCA_009176605.1 Armadillidium nasatum | reverse complement strand
TATATATATATATATATATATATATATATATATATATATATATATATATATATATATATATATATATATATATATATATATATATATATATATATATATATATATATATATATATCTCCTTGAAAAGTTTTGGTCATTTTAACTTATCGTTTTTTCTCTCTCTTCTCTCTCTCTCTCTCTCTCTCTCTCTCTCTCTCTCTCTCTCTCTCTCTCTCTCTCTCTCTCTCAGCTCGAAAGTCGAATTATTAAGCCACTGTCTTTTGAATTCTTGTCGCATACCTCCTCCTTTAAAGAGGACTAGTGAGGAAAGTCTTTCCCCATAACATTATCCTTTCTCTGTCCAACTAACTGATCTCATACTTAACAGTTTTGCTCAATCTTAGATTTATTCCACTGGTAAAGTCTAAAACACACTCCATTTATTTTCCCAACTTACTTTGATTTGAACACTTTTAAACGCTGAGTGTTGGGACATGTCGATCTTTAATTTGGACATGGTAAATTTCTGTTTGCTTCTGGCCTTTACTCACCAGAGTAATATATATATATATATATATATATATATATATATATATATATATATATATATATATTATATATATATATATATATAATATATATATATATATATATATATATATATAATTATATATAAATATATATATATATATATATATATATATATATAATATATATATATATATATATATATATATATATATATATATATATATATATATATATATATATATATATATAGTATATATATATATATATATATATATATATATATATATATATATATATATATATATATATATATATATATATATATATATATATATATATATATATATATATATATATATCAGAGTTGGTATAATTTAAATCAAATGATTAAAAGCAAAAATTGACATGATTTTTCCTTTTATAAAAATCATCTTTTGTTTTTATTTTTATTAATGACGTCACTGTCTTCACATTAAAATAACTAAAAAAATGTGAAAAAATTAAAAATTGAAAAATAAATTAAAATTAATATAAATTCAAACATTTTATTGGGGCTGGTAGCAAAAATTAATTAACGTCCGATGATATTTTTCACTAAATTATTGATTTGCTGTAAAAATTGTCCTAACGAATCGTTGGGACAGGTCGCAAAAATGTAACAACAAATTTTTTTCAGTTATATTCCTATTTGAAAATAAATAGGTGAAGCGACTTTCTTATGCATAACATGTCTTTTCTCTATTGAAAATTTTACTGCGACATTTTTTGCCACTTGTCCCAACGATTCGTTAGGACAATTTTTGGAGTCTACCGATAGCGCTCTTTTAGCTTTGAATTCTATCTTTAAACATTTATTGCAAAAGGCAAGTGAGTTAAATAAATTTAATAAATTTCACTAATGTACTACTTTTATTTTTATTTTATTTTATTTTACTTTTTATTTATTTGTTTCCTTTTTGAAAGCTGGACGAGTCACGACAGTGACGGAACCATTCTTATTAATCACAAATTTTATTTAAAAGTAAACCTAAAAATATCTCTATAAAAATAAAAAAAAAAAAAAACTTTATAAAAAAAAAAAAGAGTTGAAATCCATCGGCAACCTAGACCAAAATATTCCCCCCCCCCACCTCCCTAAAGTTGAATTTTTTTTTAAATAATTGAATCAATTGACAAAAATTGAATGCTCTACTTTTAACTATCTCTATTTTTATATGTTCCAGTAAAGGATTTAATTTGTTTGATTTTTTAATTAAGTGTTGAGAGTTGAGACGCTAAAAATAAATATTTTAAAAATGTTTTTTCATTAATGTAATAATAAATATTTAATTAAATATCAAAATAGTTACATATAAAACTTTAAAAATAAATTTATAATGTTTGATAGTTTCCTTTAAAATTTAAATATAACGAATTGCTTTTATCAGTCGCATTTTTCATCATTTTTATACAAAAAAATTATATATATATATATATATATATATATATATATATATATATATATATATATATATATATATATATATATATATATATATATATATATATATATATATATATATATATATATATATATATATATATATATATATATATATATATATATAAGCTGAAATAGTTATGAAAATTCTACCACATTACATCATTTCTATTATTAAAAGAGCATCGTAACCTTTTTTCTGTCATTCGAAACAAATTAATACATTTATTCTACCTCCACAAATTATCTAATTAAAGTAAACGCAATTAACCTTTTAATTTTAGGATAAATGCCATTTATTTATTATACTGCTCAGAGTCGTTAACAAAATTTGGTTGTGACATCACGCGTAACATTTCAAGGGATAAAATAAGATGCCAGATGTTGCTAATTGCGTAGGATAATTTTCAATACGAAAGACGTAGGCAGGAGAGTAGAGGTTAGGCCTATCCCTCATTCTATTGTATCAAATAAGTAAATAATTATATGCAAATTGGTGTTTATTTATAC
>SEYY01024191.1:65000-66392 GCA_009176605.1 Armadillidium nasatum | reverse complement strand
GTCAGCGCACTTCCTTTTAATGAAAGTACGGTTAGTCCGTCGAAGAACATCCCTGCAACGATTCCGAGCTGAATGAAAATTAGCGAGAGTGATAGGAGAAGGAGAGTTTTTCCACTCACGATAAGCATTGTCTCTCTCCCGGAGGGCAAGAGAACAATTGCCATCGAACCATGGATTTTGAGGAGAAAAAGATTTAGTTGAAGATGGAATGAATCTGCCCATCCCTTCAAGGATTACTGCCCCTACCTTTTCAGCAGAGACGGAAGCGTCCCCCGAGACAAAGCAAGATTCATTCCAATGATAGTTAGCAAAGAAGCGGCGCATTGCCCCCCAATTAGCCCGATTAAAGTGCCAGAAAGTACGTTTAGGGCATGGTGGAGCTGTTGGAGAGAAAGCATTATAATTAAGAGCTATAAGATTATGGTCAGAGTTACCAATAGGAGGGAAAATGGTGTATTTATAACTAGAAGGAGTAGTGGTGAAGCATAAAATCAAGTGTATTCAAGAATTGGTTAGGACGATCTGGAATGTGTGTGGGTTCCCTAATCAACTGCTCCAGATCGTTAAGAATGCTGAATGATTTGGCCTCCCTCCCACCTGTATCAGTATGAGAGGAACCCAACCACTCAGTGTGGTGTACGTTGAAATCCCCTAAATAGAGGACTTCAGCATTTGGATGAGAAGAAGTGACAGTCTCGTGAGTAGTAGTAAGATATTGAAAAAAAACTGGAAAATCTGTTCCATTAGGGGAGCAGTAGCAGAAACACAAGATAATTGTAGTAGTAGGAAGACAGATTTTTAGCCATAAAACATCGAAATTAGGAGATTCTAGATTTACGAGACGTGTCACAGGAGTGTTAATGTTAATATAGGCACAGACTCCACCATTTAGGCGGAGATTGTGAAAAAAGTTGTAGTCAGAGACATTAAGATTACTAGAGAAGGAATCCCTGTCCAGCTGGGTCTCAGGCAGAAGCAATAGGTTAGGACGAGAGGAAGAGAGGTGGTGTTCAACAGACGCTAAATTAGATCGAAGGCCACGGACATTAGCAAAGGTAATAGAAAGCCCCCGCCTACGCCCAACCCCACGAACACACAGATTAGACATTAAAAAAAAAAAGACACACACAATCACGGACACACGCACGAACGCACGCACACACACACCAACGCACTCACGCAAGCACACAGTATCGTAAACTAACATTAAAAACAAAATAACCAATATTAAAATTATTAAAACTATCAAAAAAATCAATAATTAAAAACAATAAAGCTATAATTTAGCTAAGGAAATTCAGTTAAAAGACCGAAGAAAATATATAGCAAATTTAAAATGGTAAAAGTTTACTTAGCTTAAAACAATACTTATCTTAAAATGACGATCTTCGC
>SEYY01024191.1:47500-52500 GCA_009176605.1 Armadillidium nasatum | reverse complement strand
AAAATATTCCGTCCACCTTCTATTTATACTTTCTGGTCTTAATAGTATTTCTCCTCTGTCATTTTTTATGTTACTCGCTCTTTTCTTTGATCCTCTGTACGTTTTTGCCAGTCTAAACATCTTTTTCTTCTCTCCTCTTGCGTCCTCTGTCACTTCCTCCGCCACTCTCCTGGCCTCCTCTTCCTTAGCTCTTCTCTTAACTCTCTCCGCTATGTTCCTAGCTTCCACATACATTTCCCTCGACTGCGCTGTTCTGTCTTTCAGCCATTTCCTCATTTCTATGGTCTTTCTTCTTATTGCCCCTCTTACTTCCTCGTTCCACCAGCCCGTGTGTCTCCTTCTTGTTCCACCCATCCATTTTCTACCCAGTACCTCCTCCGCTGACTTCATCACGACCTTTTGTATCTCTTCTATTTCCTCCATATCCTCCTCCTGTTCAAGAACTTCATTTATCTTTCGTTGATATTCCCGCTCCTTACACTCTTCTTCAAGTGACTCCACCTTAATTGTAACTTCTCTTTTCCCTAGTCTGCAGTTTTTCAGCCTCTATTTTTACATCGGCCACCAGCAACCGGTGGTCCGAATCCATAGAAACTCCCGGAAACACTTTTACATTTTGCACCACCCTTCTGTCTGATACAATGATGTAGTCTATAACCGACCTCTGATCGAACTTTCCCGTGTTTCCGTTCCACCGATATCTTGTGTAAATGTGGGAGTCTCCATGTTGAAAAAAACCATTCATAATCTTCAAATCCTTTCTCATGCAAAAATCCAAAAGATTTTCTCCCTCTGTATTTCTAATCTCCTCTCCGTAAGGTCCCAATACTCTTTCTATCTCTTTTCTTCTTCTTCCAACTCTGGCATTCAGGTCTCCCATTACCAGAAATACTTCGTCCTCTCTCCTACCGACCTCCACCCTCTCCTCCAACATCTCTATAAACCGCATCTTTTCCTCATCCGTATGACCTTGCTGCGGTGCGTACACTTGGAAAACGCGGTACTTCCTCCCTTTCATATTGAGAGTACATGAAATTAGTCTCTCGTTCACACATTCTACACTCTGCACAAAAGGTGCTATCTTAGGTCCCAGTATGATGCCCACTCCGTGTCTCCTAACTCCATCTTCCACTCCTCTATACATCAGCAAGTAACCATCTCCCAGCTCTCTTCCATCTTCCTCTCCCCTCACCCTCATCTCTGCCAAACCCATCACATCTATCCTCCTTTCCCTCATCATGTCCAATATCTCCTCCTCCTTTCCACTGTAAGTTGCGATATTCAGAGTAGCGAATCTGAATTTTTCGCTTGTATTATCCTTTTTCCTTGTCCAAAATCGTTTAATGGGTCTATTTCCGCAAAGTCCAAATGGTGAGTTTATATATATATATATATATATAATATATATATATATATAGTATATATATTATATATATATATATATATATATATATATATTTATATAATAGATATAATATAATATATATAAATATAAAAATATTTATATTATATATATATATATATATATATATATATTATATATATATATATATATATATATATATATATATATATATATATATATATATATATATATATATATATATATATATATATATATATATATATATATATATATATATATATATATATATATATATATATATATATATATATATATATATATATATATATATATATATATATATATATATATATATATATATATATATATATATATATATATATAAGTTTTCCGCAAAACTAGATACAGAAAAGAAAAATATAAAGAAACGAGATAATTATCTGGAATAAAATAAAGTCACATTTAATAAAAATTTCTCAAGGTTTCCTATTGTTTGCACACTGAGTTCATAAAGAGAAACTGTCTGCTTAATTAAATAAGGTATAAAATGGTTTTAATGATTTGAGTACTCTTTTTATCTATATATATATATATATATATATATATATATATATATATATATATTATATATATATATATATATAATATATATATATATATATATATATATATATATATATATATATATATATATATATATATATATATATATATATATATATATATATATATATATATATATATATATATATATATATATATATATATATAAATAAATTATATATTATTTTAATTTATATATTTTTTTTATATTTATATATATATATATATATTATATATATATATATATATATATATATATATATATATATATATATATATATATATATATATATATATATATATATATATATATATATATATATATATATATATATATATTATAAATGAGTCACGACTTCTCATACTTATATTAGGTTTTTATTAAATGATGAATATATATTGATGCTCTATGAAAAGAGTAAAGAAGTGCGTGAATAAAGCATCCTTAAATTTATAGTTTATATATTAAGGACGAACCTGATTGGTACATTGAAAAGGAGTTCCAGGGAGAAGCTAGTAGGCGCAAACGAGAGAGGTAATAAGGTCACGATATAGCGCCAAGTAACCAGTATCGAGAACACCTCCCTTCTTAAAAACGAAATTAAGGCTTGATAAGAATGAAATGAAGTGAGTTATGTGTACTTTTTAATCAGATATTGCTTAGTGAGTGCTTAATAATCTGTAGATCTTATATTAAATCTTACCTGAATACCCAAGTAATGAAGTTAGAATAATATTTAGATAATGATGACAATTCGACTGTACTATACTGTTAAGTTTAAGAAATAAATATATAAAGGGATCAAAGCTATTTATAACCCTATACTTCTTATAAACTATATATATATATATATATATATATATATATATATATATATATATATATATATATATATATATATATATATATCAAGAACGTGCCTTCAGCAGTAACTATTCAGGGTGGCAGTCTGTGACCTTTTTGTAGTAAAATGTCACCAAAAGCTTTGTTAGTATATAAAATGATAGAAATATTAGTTGTTTACTTACTTATATGACAATTCGACTGTACTATACTGTTAAGTTTAAGAAATAAATATATAAAGGGATCAAAGCTATTTATAACCCTATACTTCTTTAAAATATATATATATATATATATATATAATATATATATATATATATATAATATATATATATATATATATATATATATATATAATATATATATATATATATATATCAAGAACGTGCCTTCAGCAGTAACTATTCAGGGTAGGCAGTCTGTGACCTTTTTGTAGTAAAATGTCACCAAAAGCTTTGTTAGTATATAAAATGATAGAAATATTAGTTGTTTACTTACTAATATGTTAGCCTATTTGTATAGAAAATCCATTGTTCTTTCTTTCTTTGAAGCAAATATATCTATCACTTTTTTTATAAAAACGGAAAGTGGGGTTTTCCTCCATTTTGTTAAGTCTTCTCTTTTCATTGGAAATTAAAGCAATTGACGAAAGTCTTTGATTTGTCATTCTGTTCCTAGTGAGTGTAGCTCTTAATTCTTTTCAAAGCAGAAAAAGTCTTCTCCACAGAAGCAGTTGTAACTAGAATTGTCAAAATTAATTGCAGCAACTTCATAGCTTCAGGGAACTTTGGGTTCTGATCATTTTTTCCAAATGTAATATCAAGAACATTTTTTTTCAGACTTATTTCCAAACACTTTTGCATTGTAAATTCCAGCCAAATCAGCTTTCAGTCTTATGATATCGAAAAAGTTTCCATAGTTCTTTCCTAAACTTTCAAATGTATCCTTATCATCTTGGCAAGAAAGTTTTTACAATTTATTTCCATCAACTATTGAAATGAACTTGGAGTGTTTGAAATCAATGAATCTTGCTTTCATGTTTTTCAGTATATTATCCAAGATTACACCAAATATTCTAATTCTTTCTTCCTTAACTGAACATTTCATACGAGATTTTGATTCAGCTAATATATTTTTTCAACAATATTTCTCAAACTTTACATACAAATTCTCGAAATTTTTTTCCCAAATCCTAAAGTAAATTTATTGTTCCATTGATTCTCTCAATGCAATATGGAATATATAACATTTTAGTTTGCAAGGCATTGAAAAGAGAGTCAGTTTTAATAAAAATTTCATTATAAACCATCAGAAAAAAGTATGTTGAGTCTTTTATTAGCCAATTATAAAACCCATTGCTTCTTACTAAAGTATCTGGATCTCACAATATGGGATTATTGTTCATACGGTTGAAGAGTTTGCAAAGATTACATGGTATTGAAAGATAGTCTGGATTAGTTTTGAATTAGAACTCCATCTCATTAGTGCTGCCTTTTGAATGCACTTTCTCACTATCTCATCTAGAAATTGCGTTCGTTTTGTAGAGTGACTGAAAAATGTGGCAAGTACCTCACTGGTTTTGAAAAAGCTTGTACATTCAGGTATGAAATTTGCTGACTGAGATAAAACAAAATTTAATTTATGAGCATAGCAGTGAGTAAATAAAGCTGCTGGTGCCTTTTCTTTTTCATTAACTTGAACACCATTTAAAAGGGATGCCATAACCATTGCTGCATCGTACGTCTGTGCTCTTGTGCCTTTTCTCTTACTTTAACTTGAACACCATTTAATTGGAATGCAATAACCATTGTCCCATCGTACGTCGCAGAATGTTAAATCCTATAAAGTCTTCTTTAATATCAGAGCCCAACGCGTACCTCAATAACGTATAACATAGAGCTGTACAAGAAATATTTATCGTTTCATCGACTTCTATGGCAATGAATGGTGCTCGTGAGACTTCTTCTTTAATGTCATTTTCTACAATCGTCCCTACTGCTTCAATCAAGTCATTTTGTATCATATTAGAAAGGCCAGAAAAAACTGACGATTTCTGTAAATGTTGTGCCAATTTATCATCAAAATTTGCAGTATAGTTCAGTATCTCAGCATAGTTTCCACGATTTAACGATGAATTTTGTTCAATATCTCAGCGAAAATAAAGTTCTTGTTTAATCAAAAAACAAG
>SEYY01024191.1:27500-35000 GCA_009176605.1 Armadillidium nasatum | reverse complement strand
GCCTCCACCTCCATCTGCTTCTTTCTCGTTCTTCCCAACATTTCTCTCTCTATCTCTCTCTCTCTCTTTCCCATTTCCTTCAAATGTACAAATCATAGCAAATAGTTTCTTTCCACGCACTCCAAAATTGACCTCACACTCTACTCCTTCTTCTCCAGTTCACTGATCATCCTATCTGACAGCGATCATCCTATCTGTCTCATTTCTGCAGCTTCTATTATGCTCTTATTCACTGAATTCATTACCCAACATTCCAAACCGTATAATAAATACTGGTCTCATATCGTTTTTCATTTTAGGACATTCACATCTGTTGGTATCTATCTCTCTTCTTGTAGCGGATTTAGCATTATCACATTCTTTCAGATTCTTACTATTCTTTCCTTCAACTCATCCTCCAGTCTTACTTTTAGTCGAACACCACACTCAAGTACTTAAACTTTTTCACCTGCTTAAATCTAGTCAAAAATAATGCGCACAACATTCTCTTCTCTCTCCCTTGAAATTAACATTACTTCTGTTTTCTCTCTGTTTAACCTTATGCCCATGGATTCCAGCACATCATTCCACCTATTGCTGATTTTATAATATATATATAATATATATATATATATATATATAATATATATATATATATATATATATATATATATATATATATATATATATATATATATATATATATATATATATTTGGTTGGTTGCAGAAGCAACCAACAAAAGTCAAGCAACGCCAACATGGGCACAACAACTGTTGCGACTAAATTAGCAATATAAAACAGAGAAAATTTTTCGAACCCATTGACAACAGCCTCGCCGTTAGACAATGTACAGTCGTGAACAGAAGTTCGTTCCTATTAAGCTGGAAATAAATATTTATATAAAATGGAGATCATTTCATAAAAGCTCTATTTTGAATAAAAAGAGAATAAAAACATTGAGCGGGGCATAATTGAACTGTGATTGGCTGAATCTGAGATGATCTCCATTTTATATAAATATTTATTTCCAGCTTAATAGGAACGAACTTCTGTTCACGACTGTACATAATGCTCTACCACCGAGCTACGCCGCCTTCCCTATATATATATATATATATATATATATATATATATATATATATATATATATATATATATATATATATATATATATATATATATATATATATATATATATATATATAATATATATAATAAAAGCAAACAACAAAAAAATAATGGCGATAAATAAAATTTCTTAAATAAAATCAGTTGTTTTATTGAATTCCAAACCACTGATATTAATCGACGTTTCGGGAATCTTCTCTTTCTCATCATCAGGATCTTTTAAAGTTATTTTGTTAATATAAATTTTTGGTGATAAAATTTTTTAAAGATATAATTAATAAATTAACAGAACACTTTTTTTTTTAACTAGAAACAGGATGAACACATATTTGAATACGAGCAACTGAAAGGGTTCGCTGTCATTGTTAAGTGACGGCTTGAGACTGGAAATATGAATGGATTCTAGTATTTTTAAGTCGAGTAGTCGGTTGGTTTGTGTGATGATAGAGAAATGATTAGGGTCTATAGGGTAGCCTTTAGTATGGCTATGATTTCTAATGCTGGAAGGTTTAGGAGAAGTGAAAAGGTTACCCGTTCGTGCCGAACGATCACTATTCTCTTCTGTTCTAAGGGCGAGTTGGCGCTGGGTGCTACCAACATAGGATCGTTACAGACACCACAAATATATTTATAAAGAACATTGAAGAACGTAGGCTTGTTGGTAAATATTGTTTATGGTTGAGAAAAGAATCTATAGATCTATTGGGTGAATACATGAAATTAAATTTTATATGTGTGTAGTGCATGTGTAGGATTTTTTGAAGAGTGTTTTTAAGTTTAAGGTATGAATGATCATAGAAAGGTAGCTTAATGAAGAAGGTGAGTTTAGGGATGGTTAATGATTGAAAGTTAAGTTTAAATATAGATGTAAGGAATCTTTTTATTAGTGTGTAAATTAGAGAGGAAGGGTACAGATTAGAGTTGAAAATTTTAACCAAAAAGTCAAATTCTATATGGAGATTATGGTAATTCGAAGATAGATGGAAGGCTCTGTAGATCAAAGTTTTAATACTATTGCATTTGTAATCAAAAGGAACTTGAATGAAGAAATTGAGAGAAATTGGAAAAGGTAGATTTACAATAGATATTTAAATTATAATTATCTCAGTTTTTATTGATGAGAATATCCAGGAAAGACAAGCTATTTTGAATTTGATGTTGGGAAGTTGTTGGTTCAGAAAGTTAAGGAAAGGAAGGGATTGGTGTTTTTGCTATGGAGTTTTCCCCTAGAAGCCCGCTTTCAGAGAACTGGACAGCCCCAATATTATTATTATTGGTATTATTATTATTATTACAAATCTTTCAATATAATGGACTTTCGGCTTTTAATGAAAAATTAAACTTTAACATTAAGAATTTGAAATTTAAAAACAAGAGTTTGAAAATCGACGACAGGATCGGATCATATGAAGAGAACTAAATGCAAGGACGACAGGACTAGCCATCCGGCCTTGTGATTTCTCTGTCAACGGCTTGTAACTACTCCAGAACCAGCATTGGGAACCATTGCTCGGAGAAGCGCAATCTTTTGAAGACCCCTGGGAGAGAGTGTTTGGAGGTTGGTTTGAGAACGATGCTGGTCCTACTGAAAGGGTGAAAACCCTACCTGAAGAGTCTGGATAGGACTCATGGACCGGCATAAGGACCGGCGAGCCGAAGAACTTGATCTTTTGGAGGGCTCTGGGAGAACTTCTTCAGGCAGATGGGGAAAGATGCTTGTTCCACTGACAGGGTGAAAACCCTTCCTGGGAGAGGATATAGATATAGATATAGATAGATTATTATTATTATTATTATTATTATTATTATTATTATTATTATTATTATTATTATTATTATTATTATTATTATTATTATTATTATTATTATTATTATTATTATTAATTTATTAGTATAGGACCTAATGTAAATTTGAAAACCTGTAAATGTTCACTATCTGAATAAAGTTTTTGAATCGAGTTGAATTATTATTATTATTATTATTATTATTATTATTATTATTATTATTATTATTATTATTAATATTATTACTAATATTATTATTATTATTATTATTATTATTATTATTATTATTATACTATTATTATTATTATTATTATTATTATTATTATTATTATTATTATTATTATTATTATTATTATTATTATTATTATTATTATTATTATTATTATTATTATTATTACTATTATTATTATTATTATTATTATTACTATTATTATTATTATTATTATTATTTTACTCTATCGCAATTTGCTTTTCTCCCATTCATTAATGATCTTCTTCATGTAACTTCGTCTCCTATGCACTCGTAACCTCATCGATCAAACCATCGTTTTCCTCACTTCTTTTAATTTCAAGGAAATCCACTCAACAACAAATAGATAAGGCTTGAAGGGTGGCCTTGAAGCATCTGACCCCGGATCTTTCTCAGTCTCTAGCTGGAGTAATGAAAACTTGGTTTGTATATACAATATATATATATATATATATATATATATATATATATATATATATATATATATATATATATATATATATATATATATATATATATATATATATATATATATATATATATATATATATATATATATATATATATATATATATATATATATATATATATATATATATATATATATATATATATATATATTTATTCAGGTTGAGCGGTCCTACCCAGTGCGGCGAAAAAAGAAATGAAGGTATCCCCACAATAGAAGGTACAAATCCTACACCAAAATCTCTGCAGATATCGAAAAGTCACCCTCGATATAGCAGAAGTCGTTAATTGCAGAAAGGATTTACCCTTTTCCTCAGGTCGTAGTGTGAAGGCCCCTCTTCATTTTTCTGCTATGTATAGGTGATAACCCTACTCTTACCTCTCTATAACTTTACTTAACACCTTGTGCTTAGGGACTAACACCATTTTACATTTTTCTGTTATACGCATCAAAGAAACCATAAATTATCAACGATAAATCAATTGTTTTTTTAATGTTAAAAGTGAATACACAAAAACAAGAACTCACCCTTCAAAACCTTCACCCATCAACAACACATGCTCTTGATTTATATAAAACAACAATAACAAAATTTCCCCCAAAACCTATAAGAAAACTCAACATAAAATTTTACATATAAGCATCAACGGGCTTTATGAAAAAAAAAAAAAAAATTAATATGCCATCTAGTCACGAAATTCAACTTAACATAGACTTCATCCAAGAAGCACATACCCTTGCAAACACCCCGAGGATATAATCATATATATATATATATATATATATATATATATATATATATATATATATATATATATATATATATATATATATATATATATATATATATATATATATATATATATATATATATATATATATATATATATATATATATATATATATATATATATATATATATATATATATATATATATATATATATATATATATATATATATATATATATATATATATATATATATATATCAAACAAACATTGCTCACACTAGTAAAAAACAACATAAACTGCTATAGCACTACAAAAGAAATAACAAACCTCTTACCCTATTATTAAGATCCAATCCTTCAAATTACTAATCAACAATTCCTCCCACGTTATCATATATATATATATATATATATATATATTATATATATATATATATATATATATATATATATATATATATATATATATATATATATATATATATATATATATATATATATAATATATATATATATATATATATATATATATATATATATATATATATATATATATATATATATATATATATATATTATATATATATATATATATATATATATATATATATATATATATATATATATATATATATATATATTCATTCTCTATCTCACCTCGACATATTGTCCCAATAATTACAAAGCATAGAAACATATTGCGAAAGGACAGCCCACACAAAAGAAATTACCACACAAATAAATTTCCTAAACACAAACACACACAACTCAACAATAAGAAAAACAACGCAAACAAGACAATTCAAAATATACAACCCGAAAAATACTATTCAATCCAAAAGCTTAAAGAAACTTGTCAATAATCAAAAGTTTATATAATTCTTAAAACAACTCCCTCTCCTTTTAACAATATACCAAGCATTAAAAGCCTCAAGCAGTTTTCCCCTATCCCAAGGGACATCAACATTCAGTGCAATATACTTGCTCATTACTATTCAAATGTATCTTTTAAATCAACTCACCAAAAACAAAAAGGATAAAATCGAAGAACAGGTGATGCTAACACACCAATTCCAAAGCTCTATCTTTCGCCATACAAAACACCATAATTGGAGTCAAAGTCTCCCAAAAACTTTCCGGTCAGTGATTCAGACAAATCAGAAATCATAACTTACCTGACTGAGATATTTAATAAATCTTGAGAATTCAGTTCGTCCTCCCCCAAATGGAAAAATAACAATCATTGTTCCCACACATAAACCAAGGAATAAATCCAACCCAACCTCCCAATATCGCTTACTATCCTTCCTTCCCTCCCTGTGAAAATTGATAGAAAAACTCATACCTTCTCATACACTACACAGACTTTCAAGATGGATTTTAAAAATTCACTCAAACACTTATACTCTTATCATAAAATAGCATCAATAGTCTAAACATCCACACAAAGAACAATATTTATAGCTATTGGAATTATCAAAAGCTTTGATTCTTCTATTATATGCAACTTTATTCCAAAATTTCTGCTACTTTAAATACCAAACAATTTAAAAATGTGGATATTAAATTTCTTCTCAGACCGCACAACCATAAAAACCACCTTTCCACATAGAATAAAAAACAGAATCAGTGCCCCCTAATGAAAACATTTTATCCTATTTTCTCTTTAACCTGTTTACTATCGACCACCAATCACCCAAACATCATATATAAAACTCGTAACATATGGTGACAACAAAACCATATTAACACAATGTAAATTCCATACCCACAACTACCTGATACTACAAACTTACTTTCTCCAAATGGAAAATATGGCAAAGTATCAACAGAACTAACATCATCAGAAAAATTCTTTGATTACCCTAATTACTTCTGATAGACGCCAGTCCTCTTATCATCCCCAAGTAAATTTGAACAATGTTCCTATACCTTTGAAAAAAACTCCAAAGGATCCTTGTTTCTTACCTCTGACACTTTTTTTCACCTCTGCAACACAAATTAATACACAATCAACTCTGCTAACTACAAACTAAATATTTTACTTACTCTCTCTCATAAAAATGACATTAATTAACAATGAATCAGCCTCTATCAGCAAACCATGCAAAGAATTTAAACTACTTTTTCAGTACACATCACTAGGCTGGTACTTAATTACCTCCCCGCTCCAATATAGGGAAATTACAAAAAAAAAAAATAAAAAAAATAAAAAAAATAAAAAAATAAAAAAAATAAAATCCACCCTCATGGTACAAGCTGCACTAAAACACACCAACCCAACAACTACATGATAAAACAAAAATTTTCCTAATACATGACCACCTGGACACAAATTTTATTCAAGTGCTATAAACTCAACAGACTCCTACCACAATAGAATACACGGCTACACAAAGCATAGAATACGATCGCCACTATAATCTTAAGTTTTATATTATAGCAATATCTATAGAATCTTTCCCTGAAACAGCAATTCTCTAAGCATGCACATACATATAATTAGTACACAGTAATATTTAAACATATAACATTCCGATCACCTCACTAATACACAACTTCCTGACATACAACTCTCTTCCACGCAAAACTCAAATATCACTTGAAATATAAAGGTAAGGACATTATCCAGATATAAAAACTATGATTCAAACAAAAGTAATATCACAATATTCTGAACAGTCCAAAATTTTCAACTGAATCCAGAAACAACTGACCATTTACTTTTGAGACACTTCACGCTCACAGCACACAGAATACAGTTTAAAGTTGCATTATTACTGACCTGTGGGTAAAGCCGTTGGACGTAGCTGGTTTCTTAGACGATGTGTGTCACTTCAATTATGGGCTGGCTATAGGGATAGAAAGTAAGCAAGAAGTAAAAATTATATATATATATATATATATATATATATATATATATATATATATATATATATATATATATATATATATATATATATATATATATATATATATATATATATATATATATATATATATATATATATATATATATATATATATATATATATATATATATATATATATATATATATATATATATATAATATATATATATATATATATATATATATATATATATATATATATATATATATATATATATATATATATATATATATATATATATA
>SEYY01024191.1:0-25000 GCA_009176605.1 Armadillidium nasatum | reverse complement strand
TTGACATTAATCATTAGCAATTCGAAATCATTCCTTAAGAATTCTTTCTCATGCAACAGAAGAAAAAAAGTCACTTTGGATTTTGAAGTCTCCTGTATATAAGAAACTTCACAGTAAAGGGATAGTCAGTCAGTAGCTTTATTTACAGTGCGGATATTATTTCGTCATTTTTTTAAATATTACTATTATTATAGTTATTATTATTATTATTATTATTATTATTATTATTTTTATAATTTTTTAATATTATTATGAAAGTTATTATTATTAATTACTTCTATTATTATATTATTATTATTATTATTATTATTATTATTATATTATTTATTATTATTATTATTATTTATATTATTATTATTATTATTATTATTATTATTATTATTATTATTATTATTATTATTATTATTATTATTATTATTATTATTATTATTATTATTATTATTATTATTATTATTATTATTATTATTATTATTATTATTATTATTATTATTATTATTATTATTATTATATTATTATTATATATTATTATTATTATATATTATTATTATTATTATTATTATTATTATTATTATTATTAATATATCATTATTATCATTATTATTATTATTATTATTATTATTATTATTATTATTATTGTTATTGTTCATTATTATTTTCATTGTTTTCTTCTTACTCTTATTGTCGATTATCATTATTACTATTATCATTATTATTATTATTATTATTATTATTATTATTATTATTATTATTATTACTATTAGTATTACTATTATTATTATTATTGTTATTATTATTATTATTATTATCATTATTATATTAGTATTATTATTATCATTATTATAATTATTATCTTTATTATTCTTATTTCACTATTATTATTATTACTATTTATTCTTTTATTATTTTTATCACTAGTATCATTATTGTTGTTATTATATCATCCATTATTATTATTATTATTATTATTATTATTATTATTATTATTATTATTATTCTCATAATCACTAATTTTTGCTGCTACTATAATTCTTCCATATGGTTTGCGTCTCCTTCTTCGTTAAGTTTGGTTTCTCCTTTTCACATGTGACCACAAATTTTCTTGGGAAAGTTAAACTCCATAAAACCCACACTTACTGCCGAGCTCGAACGACACCCAAAGAGTATCTTTGAGGTTAATATTTTGGGCATTCTTTTCTCAATTTCTCAAAAAACAATTCTGTAGTTCCCATTATTATTATTTTTATTATTATTATTATCATTATTATTATTATTATTATTGTTATTTTTATTATTATTTTTATTATTATTATTATTATTATTGTTTATTTGTTATTAACATTGTTCATATTATTACTATTATTATTATTATTATTATCATTATTATTGTTATTATAATTGCTGTCCGTTATTTTTCTTATTATTATTAACATTATTACTATTATTTGTAGTATCATTATTACTATTTTTTATTACATATCATTCTAGCGACGCTACACATTAACAGTAATGCAGTAACTATTTTCTAGAATTACTACTGAAAAGGTTTATATTATAATTAAAATTACAATTATCATTATTTTATTATTACTATTGTTATTGTTATTATTATTATTATTATTATTATTATTATTATTATTATTATTATTATTATTATTATTATTATTATTATTATTATTATTATTACTAGCTTCATTGTTCTTGTTGTCGTTAACTCACCATTGTTACCATTATAAACTACTATTATAACTATTATGGTCATAAATTTATTACGATTACTATTGTACTTAACTTTATTACTAATATTATTTTTATTATTATTGCTATTACTATATTTATTATTTTCTCAATATACTATGAATCATATTCGTACTAAAATTGATATTTAATTATATTGATGTAATATTATTCAACTAAACTTTGGGGTTCAAAGGAAACCAATGTGCTTCCCCTTAGTAACCCCTTTTCAGAGTAATGTACAACTATTTAAATATTGTATCTTGTAGAGTAGGACCTACTAAAACAATGTATATATAACCTGTAATTATATCTCTGAATAAAAATTTTGGAATTTGGAATTATTATTATTATTATTATTATTATTATTATTATTATTATTATTATTATTATTATTATTATTATTATTATTATTATTATTATTATTATTATTATTGTTACTATTATTGGGCTCAAAGGACGAATTGGATCCCCAAGAAGCATTTTTCAGTTTTGCCTTAACACCTACCTATACAATTTTTGTTTGTATAACTTCTGTAACTGGAAAAATGAATAAAAATTAAAAATTATTATTATAATTATTATTACTATTATTACTATTATTATTATTATTATTATTATTATTATTATTATTATTATTATTATTATTATTATTATTATTATTATTATTATTATTATTATTATTATTATTATTATTATTATTATTATTATTATTATTATTATTATTATTATTATTATTATTATTATTATTATCATAATTATTATTATAAATATTATTATTTTTATCTATTATTATTATTATTATTATTATTATTATTATTATTATTATTATTATTATTATTATTATTTTATACTTGACATTATTTTTGTTATGTGCCAACAATAGAATGAGGCTCTTTTTATTTGTACAAGCAACTATAAACCAATTAAGATTTTAAATCATTATATAAAGTATTTATAAACTATATACTTGAATCAATAAGAATTTTAGACATGAATTTCATGGGGGATGGAAATAGCGAGGAGATGAGATCACTCCCCATTGGGGGACGTTAAGAGTACTTCCCATATCATCCTGATACCCAATGGTACGCTCGTTTTCACGCTCATCTATGCTTTCTTCTACACGGAGTAGACTCTCCTTTTACATACAATAAACACTATTAAAGATCCACATCCTCTAAAAAAGGAAATAATAATTATGGCTTCGACATCAGTATACTCGGAGAATCCAAGAGGAGCTAATTCCAAAGATAGCCCCTCATTTACCCCTTCCCCCATCACCACTTCTGAGTTGGTGGCCTCCGGTGATGGGGTTGGTGACACCAGGAATTTGCAGCCGGCAGTTTCAGATGCACGGTCTGTATTTTTCATTAATTTCTGCAACATCTGCGGTCTTCAGTCCAGTTTCCACTTTGTTGAACATCACCTCTCTTCTTTTAGACCTCATCTCTTATTCTTGACCGAAACTCAGATGTTTGAGAGTTATGATAGCAAACCCTATTCTGCTTTCTCCTTCTGTCCCTATCCTCAGTTTTCAGCCAAATTCGGATGTTGTGCATACGTGCGTAACGATGTTGTTTGCTATCGTGTCTCTAATTTGGAGTCTTCCGAATTTTCCACCTTGAAACTTAGGCTTTCTTGCCATTCTACCATCAACAAATTCATTTGTACTCTTTATTTATCTCCTAATCCTATTGAGTATCCTAAATTCTTCAACTATTTAAACTCCAAAAAAGTGTACATTCTCTCTTCTTCTCCTTTCTCTGAAATCATCATATTAGGTGATTCAATGTTCAAGCTGGTCGGACTTGCCGTCGTACTTCTTTGATTTCCCGTGGAATGATTAATGCTTCCGTGGAAGGACTCCCTAAGAGTGTGCAGAACGCATTACCGGGGTGATTCTTTTTGGCATGGAGGCATACACTCTATTTTCTTTCCCTTCTACTAACCTAACGAACCTTTGTTTCACTCTGCTTGTTCTCGTACAAGTAAGATTTCAAACTCCACAAACTCGCGTAACTTATATTTCATCCCGGAATCGTGCAAAATCTATCCTACGTAACACTAAAAACTCTTTTCTCCGCATAAAATGCAATAATCTTTATGGTTCTTTTTCCTTGCGCTCCTTCTGGCATTTTACAAAACATGTCAACTCTAACTTTGCTTCTTCCTCTTTCCCCCCTTTCATATCTTCCGACGGCACAACTACTGTTTTGCCTTCTTCTAAAGCTGAACTCTTCACCTCTAATTCAATTTTGGACGATTCTGGAGCTGTTCCTCCAACTCATTTATGCCTAAAATTATAATTTCCTCTAAAGACATCATTTCTGTTCTCTCTGAGCTTAATACTAAGAAGGCGTGCGGTCCCGATGGTATTCCTCCTGTAGTTCTCAAAACTTGTGCTTCTGAGCTTGCACCCTGCCTTAGTATACTATTTCGTCTTTATCTTTCTACTTAAACCTTCCGTTCTTGCTGGAAACGTGCGCTTATTCAGCCTCTCCCAAAGAAGGGAGATCCTTCTCAACCATCCAACTACTGTTCCATTTCTTTGACCTCAGTTCTTTCGAAAGTTTTAGAATCTATCCTTAACAGATAGATTTGGAAACATCTCAATCCTTATAATTTTGT
Organism: Armadillidium nasatum; assembly: GCA_009176605.1. Classification (NCBI taxonomy): domain Eukaryota; kingdom Metazoa; phylum Arthropoda; class Malacostraca; order Isopoda; family Armadillidiidae; genus Armadillidium; species Armadillidium nasatum. Next base: position 20,635 of record SEYY01024191.1, on the reverse strand, counting down.
CACTGATTGCCAGTATGGTTTTCGTAAAAAACGCTCTACTGGTGATCTTCTTTCCTTTCTCTCTGACTCTTGGTCCTCCTCTTTTCGGAATAGCGATGAATCTTTTGCTGCTGCGCTGGACATATCGAAAACCTTCGGATGAGTCTGAAAACAAAGCTTTGATTTCTAAGCTTTCCTTTTTCGGTATCTTTAATTTCCTTTCTGGAAGTTCTATAGCAGCTGTTTTTGACTACCACCGTTCTTCCTTTAAATTTATTAATAGTGTTGTTCCTCAGGGTTCTGTCCTTTCCTCAACACTTTTTCTGTTTTTCATTATTGACCTTCTCTCTATTACTTCATCTCCTATACACTCCTATGCTGATGACTCCACACTTCATTACTCCTTAGTTTGAAAGGCATCCCTCCCAACAACAGTTGATAGATTCGAGAAGGGTAGCCTTAGAGCATCTAACCTCTGATCATTTACGTATTTCAAATTGGGGCAGAGAAAACATGGCTATGCTCGATGCCTCAAAAACTCAATTCCTCCATCTTTCCACTAGACACAATCTTTCACACATCTATGATATCTTCTTCGAAAACACACAACTCAAATCTTTTTCTCGTGAACTTTCTTTGGAAGATCACATTACTTCACTTTCTAAGCAAGTTTCTGAGGTGCCATCAGAATTATTTCACCCCATCTCGGTTGCTTTCTCTCTATAGAGGAGTTGTTCGCCCCTGTATAGAATATGTTTCTCACATCTGGGGTGGTTCTACTCATACAGCTTTTCCCTTATCAACTCTCCTGCTCTTACTAACTCTCTCCAATCTCTTTCTTGACTTGGAATTGTTTTGTTGGGTTACTCTGTCTATACTATCGATATTACAATGGACACTGCTCATCTGAACTCTCTCGTCGCATATTTCCTCCGCTGAGAAGAGCTCGTGTGACACGCCTTTCTACACATTCTCATTCTTTCTCTGTCCAATTCTCCTACCCTAGACTTATGTTGTCTTAAATATACTCTACTGATAAAGTCTGGAACACATTCCCAGTGTCTGTTTTCCCAACTTTCTTTGACTTGCATACTTTCAAAAGTCGTGTATCTGGACATGTCGGCTTCCATCGACCAGGAAAAATTTTTTCAAACTTCCGTGGAATTTGGTAGACCTCCGGCCTTTGTCCACCGGAGGAGGTATTAAAAAAAAGCAAGTTTTATAAGTGTTTTGAGATAGGAAAATATTTTTTGAAGCCTATTATATTTAACGTGTTCTTTTTGTTGTTTTTTGAATGAATAATATATATATGGATATATATATATATATATATATATATATATATATATATATATAATATATATATATATATATATATATATATATATATATATATATATATATATATATATATATATATATATATATATATATATATAGAGAGAGAGAGAGAGAGAGAGAGAGAGAGGTGTTCTCCGCCCCTGAATGGAGTATGCTTCGCACATCTGGGTAGTTATACACATACAGCTCTCCTAGAGAAGGTGGAGTCTAGGGCATTTCGTCTCATCAACTCTCCTGCTCTTACTAACTCTCTACAAACTCTTTCTTCCCGTCGAATTGTTGCGTCATTCTCTCTATACTATCGCTATTACAACGGACACTGCTCTTCTGAACTCTCTCGTCGCATACCTCCTCCATTGAAAAGAGCTCGTGCGGCACGCTTTTCTACACAGTCTCATCCTTTCTCTGTCCAACTCTCCGACCCCATACTTAACCGTTATGCTCAATCTTACACATACTCTACTGGTAAAGTCTGGAACACACTTCATTCATCTATTTTCCCAACTTCCTTTGACTTGCATACTTTCAAACGCCGTATATCCGGACAAGTCGGCCACCATCGACCAGGATCGATCATTCCCAACTCCAGTGGAATTTAGTATGCCACTGGCCTTTGCCCACCGGAGGAGATATAATATATATATATATATATATATATATATATATATATATATATATATATATATATATATATATATATATATATATATATATATATATATATATATATATATATATATAACCCACGGAGTGATAGGTTGGGCTAGACTATTCCGTTTCACTCCGTTGCCCTTTGGTTCGTTCCTTTTCGCGTTTCACCTTCTCAGGGGGTTCCCTAGCGTACCCCCGCCTCACACTGGAGTGTCTATGCTCCAACTACCTCTCCACCCCAATTCTTCACATGTCCCCACATTTTACATGCACTTACTCTTACATTACCTAAAACAGCAAACTAAAATGGCGAAACTGACAGCTGCCTCGGAGATGCTTGGGGGGGCGGCATCCAAAGAATGCCCCTCAACCTCCACCCCTCACCCCATCATCACTTGGGAGTTGGCGGCCTCCGATGATGGGGATGGTGCCGCCATGACCCGGCGTCCGGCTTGCCCCGATGCACGGTCTTCTTTTTTCATTAATTTCTGCAACATTCGCGGTCTTTTTTCTAACTTCCCCTTTGTTGAACACCATCTTTCTTCTTCTAAACCTCATCTCTTATTTCTAACCGAAACTCAGGTGCTTGAGTGTGCTGACAGCAAACCTTATTCTGTTACCTCCTACTGTCTCTATCCTCAATTTTCAGCCAAAGGCGGTTGTTGCGCTTATGTGAGCAACGATGTTATTTGCTCTCGTGTCTCTGATTTGGAGTCTCATGAATTTTCTACCTTATGGCTTAAGCTCTCTTGCAATTCTACTACTAAATTTATTTGTTCTGTCTATTTATCTCCTAATTCTACTGACTATAAAAAATTCTTCGACTATTTAAACTCCAAAATAGAGCACATTCTATCCTCTTCTCCTTTCTCTGAAATCATCCTTTTGGGTGATTTCAATGTTCACCACCGCCAATGGCTTTCCTCTAGTTCTCAATCTCCAGCCGGTGAACTCGCCTTCAACTTTTCTATCCAGAACAACCTTGAGCAGTTGGTGCAACTCCCTACTCGTATCCCTGACCGTCTTGGTGATGAACCCAACATACTTGATCTTTTCTTAACCTCTAATCCTTCTCCTTATACTGTTAAACTCTTTCCTCCTCTGGGTTCATCCGATCACCTTCTTATCTTCCGTATCTTGTTCTGTCTCTTCAAGTCTTCCGCAAGAACGCCCCCGCCTTCGGCGAGGAGACGTCTGTGGCACTTCGGTGCTGCTAACTGGTCAGACTTGCGGTTGTACTTCTCTTGATTTCCCATGGAATGATTATTGCTTTCGTGGGAGGGGTCCCTCGGAGTGTGCGAGCGTAGAGGTGATTCTCTCTGGCATGGAAGCGTACATTCCATATTCTTTCCCTTCTACTAAACCTAACAAACCTTGGTTTAACTCTGCTTGTTCTCGCGCTATCCGCCGCAGGGATACTGCCTTCAGAGATTACCGTCGTCTTCAAACTCCTGAAACTCATGCTAACTTATATTTCATCCCGGAATCGTGCAAAATCTATTCTTCGAGATACCAAAAACTCTTTTCTCCGCCGCAAATGCAATAATCTTTCTGGTTCTTCTTCATCTCGCTTTTCTGGCATTTCGCAAAAAATGTCAACTCTAACTTTGCTTCTTCCTCTTTCCCTCCTCTAGTATCTTCTGATGGCACAACTGCATTTTACCTTCTCTAAAGCTGAACTCTTCGCTCAAACTTTTGCCTCTAACTCTACCTTGGACGATTCCGGAGCTATTCCTCCTCCTACAACCCCCTCCAACTCATTTATGCCTAACATTGTAATTTCTTCTAAAGATGTCATTTCTGCTCTCTCTGAGCTTAACACTAAGAAGGCGTATGGTCCTGATGGTATTCCTCCTGCGGTTCTCAAAACTTGTGCTTCTGAGCTTGCACCCTGCCTTGGTAAACTATTTCGTCTTTGCCTTTCTACTTCGATCTTCCCTTCTTGTTGGAAACGTGCGCTCATTCAACCTGTACCGAAGAAGGGAGGACCCCTCTCAACCCTCTAACTATCGTCCAATTTCTTTAACCTCCGTTCTTTCTAAAGTTTTCGAATCTATCCTTAACAGGAAGATTTGGAAACATCTCAATTCTTCCAATCTTATCTCTGATCGCCAGTATGGCTTTCGTAAAGGACGTTCTACTGGTGATCTTCTTTCCCTACTTTCTGACTCTTGGTCCTCCGCTCTTCGGGGTTTCGGTGAATCTTTCGCTGTGGCGCTAGACATATCGAAAGCCTTTCGATAGAGTCTGGCACAAAGCTTTGATTTCCAAACTTCCCTCTTTCGGAATCTATCCTTCTCTCTGTGACCTCCTATCTAATTTCCTTTCTGGTCGTTCTATAGCAGCTGTTGTAGACGGCCACCGTTCCTCCTATAAATCTATAAATAGTGGTGTTCCTCAAGGATCTGTCCTTTCTCCAACTCTTTTTCTAATTTTCATCATGATCTTCTCTCTATTACTTCGTCTCCTATACACTCCTATGCCGATGACTCCACCCTTCATTATTCCTTTCAATTTGAAAGACGTCCCTCCCAACAGCAGTTATTAGACGCAAGAAGGATTGCCTTGGAGCAACTGACCTCTGATCTATCCCTGATTTCAAATTGGGGCAGAGAAAACATGGTTCGTTTTCAATGCCTCAAAAACTCAATTCCTCCATCTTTCTACTCGACACAATCTTCCACACAACTATGACATCTTCTTCGAAAACACTCAACTCAAACCTTCAATCTGTTCTCAATATTCTCGGTGTTTCTTTTTCTCGTGATCTTTCTTGGAAAGATCACATTATCTCTCTCTCTCTAAACAAGCTTCTAAGAGGTTGGGTGTTCTGTGGCGCCTTCGTAGTTTTTTTACGCCACCCCAGTTGCTTGCTCTGTATAGGGGTGTTGTTCGCCCCTGTATGGAGTACCCTCGCATATCTGGGGTGGGTCCACACATACAGCTCATCTTGAAAAGGTGGAGTCTAGGGCTTTTCGTCTTATCAACTCTCCTGCTCTTACTAACTCTCTCCAATCTCTTTCTTCCCGTCGAATTGTTGCGTCACTCTCTCTATACTATCGCTATTACAACGGACATTGCTCTTCTGAACTCTCTCACGTCGCATACCTCCTCCACTGAGAAGGGCTCGTGTGACACGTCTTTCTACACAGTCTCATCCTTTCTCTGTCCAACTCTCCGACCCCAGACTTAACCGCTATGCTCAATCTTACATGTACTCTACTGGTAAAGTCTGGAACACACTCCCTTTATCTGTTTTCCCAACTTCCTTTGACTTGCACACTTTTAAACGCCGTGTATCGGGTCACGTCGGCAATTAGCGACCCCGAATCCGATTGCTTCCCAACTCCGGTGGATATTGGTAGGCCTTGGGCCTTTGCCCACCGGAGGAGACATAAAATATATAAATATATATATATATATATATATATATATAGTATATATATATATATATATATATATATATATATATATATATATATATATATATATATATATATATATATATATATATATATATATATATATATATATATATATATATATATATATATATATATATATATATATATATATATATATATATATATATATATATATATATATATATATATATATATATATATATATATATATATATATATATATATATATACATTGTTATAGACTTATGAAGGGAAGCCCTTTAGTAACGTTGTTTCTACTAATTGTTTTCGATTGTTTTCCTTTGTGATTTTTTTTTTTTTTTTTTTTTTGGAAATTTTTTTTTTTTTTTTTTTTTATTTATTTTATATATATATATATATATATATATATATATATATATATATATATATATATATATATATATATATATATATATATATATATATATATATATATATATATATATATATATATATATATATAGAAGGGAACGATTTTGCTAGGTGCCAATGCCAAGTGAGGGAAAACCCATGCTTTTTCCTGAGGTATTTTAGGGGGCAGAGCTCCCTGAAGGTAGAAGGAGGTAAAGCCCCCTCTGAGGGTAAAAGGGGCGGAGACCAGCTTTTCATGATCTTTCGTGAGGTATTTTTAATCCGATTAATCGGAAAATCTGATAATTAATCCGGATAATTCCCTAAATAATTATGCTAATCCGTTAATCCCAGCCCCTTTTTTGTGATAACCCTTGTTTGGTACTCAAGTACTAGTGCCAGGGTCTAACTCATGCTATTTCTAGCTTTTTCTAGCCCTTTCTTATATATATATATATATATAATATATATATATATATATATATATATATATATATATATATATATATATATATATATATATATATATATATATAATCTCTGATAAACAAAAATAATGATGAACAATTAAAACCAGCATCTACAATAACAAAAATAAAAGAGAAGTTTAATAATAATAATAATAATAATAATAATAATAATAATAATAATAATAATAATAATAATAATAATAATAATAATAATAATAATAATAAAAAATGTTGGTAAACAATTTAAAAATTTATATTGTTCATTTTTCCAGTGACGTAGATACAATAATTGTTTTTGTTATTTTGAGTAAATTGAAAGGCTGTTGTTAAGTAAAATACATGATATAACTATACGATTTTATTCCTTCTATGAAATATAAAGAGTCAACATCTGTTACAATTGACGTACTCCTACGCTTTGGCAATTTTAAGTTACTTCTTTCTTTTCACGCGTGTGCTATTTCTGTCGTGAGTTAATTAACTGTTGTGTATTTTAAGCTGTGTTTTTTATATTATCTGGAAAAAAATCACGTGATATTAAATTTAAGTATGCGGTGCTTATAGATACTATATATATATATATATATATATATATATATATATATATATATATATATATATATATATATATATATATATATATATATATATATATATATATATATATATATATATTATAAAAAGAATAGATAGGAATGAATGTAGCATTATGCTACATTTATTCCTAGCTATTCTTTTTATAATAAAAATAAAGCTCAGAAGGGTCAATACCATATATATAATATATATATATATATATATATATATATATATATATATATATATATATATATATATATATATATATATATATATATATATATATATATATACTATATATATATATATATATATATATATATATATATATATATATATATATATATATATATATATATATATATATATATATATATATATATATATATATATATATATATATATATATATATATATATATATATATATATATATATTTACTTAACTATGGTTCTGTTCTCATGCAATATTTCTTGCAGGAATGCCTTCAGGGATTACCGTCTGTTTCAAATCTCTGTTCATGTTACTCATATTTCATCAAGTAGTAGTAATGCCAAATCTAACCTCTTCGTTAACTTTAAATTCACCTTTGCTAATGTCATAATCTTTTTGACATTCTTATTCTTTCCTGCATTTTTTTTTTACTTTTCAAGCTTTACTTATTCCTTTTCTCCACCATTAATTTCTTCTACCCCCATAAAATCTTCTTAGGTTAAGCAAATTTTTAGAGGAGGGACAGGGCTATAACTCTCTCTCAATACATGATTAAATGCTGGTTGTTCTTTACGAGATATAGCCTCTCAAAATTTGGAAATTTTGAAATTTCTTTGAAAACTGACCAAATTTGAGAGTCTATATCTCGAAACCAACAATCGAGAGAAAGTTGTAGCCCTGTCAATTCTCTATACACCCACCAAAAATGGAAAATGTTGAAGGTGTAGTTTTTTTATATTATTTTTTGTCCGAAAGGGTAAATTTTCCAAAATGAAAATTTCAGGAAAATCGGTCGAAAATTAAAAATATTTTCAACATTGGACCCTCCCACTTAAATTTCAGTTCTTGGCACATACCTTTACTGTTTTACCCCTTGCCTCATCTCCAAGTTATTAATATTTATAAATTGTAATTGTAATTTTCGGAAATTTAAACAAAAATATATATATTTATTTTTGAAATAAAATTTTTAATCTTAAAGGTACCAGCATAAATTTTGGGAAGTGTTCAAAATTTGGAGAGATACGATGTTCTGCATTCTTGTAAAATTTCTGTATTATCAGTAGTTTCAAATTCACAGACCCCCCTTTTTGTATATAACTTTTTTTCTCTTTACTTATCTAACCCAAACTCTCAGGAACACTGCAGAAAAATTATTTCATAAACATTATTGCAGGATTTTTAATTTGTAACCCTAGAAAAAAGTTGCAGCCAAAAGTAGTTTTTATAAAAAAAATTTTTAAAATGCAATTTTTAGAAATGTTTTCCAAAACTATTTTCAGTCGTTACTATTTCTAGGGATACATATCAAAAAAACTGCCTGAAAATGAACTTTAGACAAAGTCTCCCTACAGTCTTAAAAATTTTTTTTGAAGTAGATCGTCCAAGTGACAAAAAAGGTTTAACAAAAAAAGTTGCTAAGAAATTTTGGGCTTTCCACAACTCTCCTTTTTAAATAACTTTTTTTTTCAATCGGTCGACCTTGCTCAAACTTTCAGGAACATTGCACAAAAAAAAAAAATTACTATGTAGATTTTTGATATGTATACCCCCCCCCACAAGAACAAAAAATGTAGCCAAAATATTTATGAAAAAATTTCAAAAAATTAAAGGAAAAAAATTTCCAAAAACATTTTGGTTACAACTTTTTCTTATGGGTACATATCAAAAATCTGAAAAGTAATTATGATAAAATCTTCTTACATTGATTTTGAAAATTTTTCCCCATCAGTCAAAGAACAAAAAAGTGATATAAAAATTGAGGATTTATAAATCTCCGAAACTACTGATAGTGAATATATTTTACGAGAATGTGAAAGAGAGTATCTCGAGTCTCGTCCAATTATGAACTGTTTCACAGTTGCATGTTCATACATCAAATTAAAAATTTTTTATTACAAAAAGGGGTTTCCTACTTCTTTAACCCTTTTCAGACTTTTTGGGGTCAAATTTCCTTTGACCATGTGTCGTTTTTCTTGATGAAGCATTCTTAATAATTATAAAAGTAATAATAATATTTTGGGTGAAAATGGGTTACAGTTTTAATTCCATAACTTACACATTGATAAAGAAATTACTCGTACAGTTATGAAAAAAAAAATTGGAAAATGTTGATTTTACTTCAATTTAGCAATTTAATACAATTTAAATTAATACATTTTGTAGTTTATATTTTCTATCTGAGAAATATTGTTTTCCAAATGAAGGATTAAATAAGCTGTGTGCATTTATATATAAACAAGGAAAATTAGAAAATGTACAGTACCTTATTTACCATATGGACTAATATTTTTGATTTTTTTCCTGTGGTGATGTAAGACTTATTAATTACATTCCCAGCAAAAAAATTTCATTGGTTCTTATGAAATTTCCTATAGGCGCCTATAGGACCATTATACATGTTTCCTATCGAAACCCATGCATTTTCCTATCGGAAGTCCAATCGTATTATGAAAATCAGTTTTTTCATAGAACCCATAGGAAATATATATATATATATATATATATATATATATATATATATATATATATATATATATATATATATATATATATATATATATATATATATATATATATATATATATATATATAATGAATTTACAACTTAACTGTAAACTATGTATCATATTCGAATACGAAACTTTGAGTATATTACTAACTTGTATGATAGTTCTCGGAAATCAAGTCTCCCGCGCGCCGTTTATTGAGTTTGAAACGAACACACCGACAAATATTCGAAATGCTTTCCTTCCGAGTCCATTTCCATTTTCCAAGGCTCTACCGTTGAGCTAAATCGAAAATGTTGTTTATCACAATAAAAATTTTTAAGTTTACTTTCAAATTTACTTTTATACGTTAAATTTTAGAAACAATTTTGTTCTTTATTATTATTATTATTATTATTATTATTATTATTATTATTATTATTATTAGTAGTAGTAGTAGTAGTAGTAGTAGTATTAATTATATTATAATTATATAATAATAATAATAATAATAATAATAATTTAATAATAATAATATAATAATAATTATATAAAACAATAATATCATAATAATTACATGATTATAAAATGATAATTATAATTACATAATAATAATAATTATAACAATTATTATATAATAACTATAATTATATAACCATAATATATAATTATATATATTATAATATATAATATATATATATATATATATATATATATATATATATATATATATATATATATATATATATATATATATATATATATATATATATATATATATATATATATATATATATTTATATATTTGTGTGTGTGTGTGTGTGTGTGTGTTGGGGAGAGGGAAAAGTGCCTCAGGAGTGGCAAGATGCTTGCATAGTTCCGATATATAAAGGGAAGGGGGATAAGATGGTGTGTAAGAATTATAGGGGGATAAGCTTGTTGAGTGTAGTAGGGAAAATTTATGGGAGAGTTTTAGTATCGAAAGTGAAAGAATTGACAAGAGAGAGAGTGGGGGAAGAAAAGGGAGGTTTTAGAGAATTTAGGGGATGTGTGGATCAGGTGTTTACAGTGAGAATGATCTGAGAAAAATGGCTTGAGAAAGATAAAGTGGGGTATGTATGCTTTATGGATTTAGAAAAGGCGTATGATAGAGTTTGTAGGAGGAGATTGTTTGAGGTTATAAAGGAGGGGAGAGTGAGAGGTAGATTATTGAATGGAATTAAATCATTTTATGAGAACTGTAGAACGAGGGTAAGCGTGAGGAGGGAATTGACTGAATGGTTTAAAGTGGGAGTTGGACTGAGGCAGGGGTGTGATATGTCTCCGTGGTTGTTTAATGTGTTAATGGATGGTGTTGTTAGGGGGATAGAGAGGGAAGGCAAAGGTATTAGGTTGAGAAGTGGAGAGGGAGAATGGGAGGTAAGTGTTTTGTTGTTTGCAGATGATGCGGTGTTAGTTGCGAAATCTGGGGAGAAGCTGGCAATGTTGGTGAAGGAGTATGTGAGGGAATGTGCGTCAAAGGGATTAAGGGTAAACTCAACAAAGAGTAAAGTGATTAGGATTGGGGGCAGGGATGAGGCAGCAAGATAGGTGGAATGGGAGGGTGTCGAGGTGGGGGGAGAGAAATTTGAGGAGGTAGAAGAGTTTAAATATCTGGGAATGTTAGTGGAGGGAAAAGGAGGGATGGATGGGGAAATAAAGAATGAAAGTGATGGGTTGACTGAGAGAAATTTGGAAGAAGGGAAAAATATCAAAGGAAATAAAGATAAGAATGTTTGAGAGTATGTTTCTACCATCTGCAATGTATAGGTGATAGACATGGGTGATGAATGCTCAGATTAGAAAAAGATTAGAAGTTTTTGAGGTGAATGGATTGAGGGCTATATGTGGCTTAAGGAGGGTAGATATAATCAGAAACGAAAGAATAAGAGAGATGTGTGGATGGAATAGGAGAATAGTGTGTAGAGCGGAAGAGGGTGTATTAAGATGGTTTGGGCATATGTGTAGAATGGATGAGAATAGGATGGGGGGGTAGAGTGATGAGATCCGAGAAAAAGGGAGGAAGGTGGAGGGGAAGGCCGAGGTGGAGGTGGATGGATGAGGTGAGGGAAATATTGGGGGTGGGAGAGGTTTGAATGGGGACGAAGGTAGGAGAGTCGCGGAGGACAGAGTGAGATGGAGGGCAGTGGTGAGGGGGGAGGGGAGATAGAGTGTGGATGTGTGTATGAGCGAATTGTGACGGGTACCACCCCACGACAGTGGGAAAGGTGAAAGGATATATATATATATATATATATATATATATATATATATATATATATATATATATATATATATATATATATATATATATATATATATATATATATATATATATATATATATATATATATATATATATATATATATATATATATATATATATATATATATATATATATATATATATATATATATATATATATATATATATATATATATATATATATATATATATATATATATATATATATATATATATATATATATATATGATTCAGATGTCATTGGGGTAAGACGTGTTAAAAAGAGAAGAAACAGTAAGATTTTGGAAGGAAAACACCAAGAAAGAGAAGAAAGATGGTAATCTGAAGAGTAAAAAGTAAACTCTCAGAAGAAACAGGATTTAGAGAAGAAGGTTATGAGTGAGAAGAAAACATCAATATTCAAGCCAGGATGAATTTATAAATAATAAACAAAAATTTTAATATAAAGTTATTTTTTTTCAAAATTAAGATAAATAGTAAAATTTAATTTAAATAAGGAAAAAAAAATTCATGTGAAGCAACAAAAGTAAAATACGATGTACTGTTTTGGAATTAATACAAAGAAAATTAAATATTTGCAAATTTCAACTTGAATATATTATTTTGAACGTGATTCAATATGACATCTGAATCATAAAGTCTTACAACTAGAGTTTTCAATAAGTTGATAGGGTTGGGAAGACTTATCAGCTGCTTGTCCCTTCCCATGTGCCTCCAGCATTATTTGGAGGTTGTGGCGACAGGCCTAGCAAGCCGGCTACTTAAAAAGACACACCGCTCAAGAAACCAATGCTACACCTTGGACAATCAAAGAGATTTTGGAGGAGTAGCACCCGACAGGCGACAGCCTACCGGTTTGAACGGTGATGATGATGATGATGATGATGATATATATATATATATATATATATATATATATAGTATATATATATATATATATATATATATATATATATATATATATATAATATATATATATATATATATATATATATATATATATATATATATATATATATATATATATATATATATATATATATATATATATATATATATATATATATATATATATATATATATATATATATATATATATATATATATATATATATATATATATATATATATATTATGGGAATTAAAAAATAACATTAGTTTCAATTAATTTATTTTTCCTATTGAAATTTTAAACGAATATTACAAAATTTAAGTAAGAAAATATAATTATCATTTTTATATATATATATATATATATATATATATATATATATATATATATATATATATATATATATATATATATATATATATATATATATATATATATATATATATATTATATATATATTAATAATTAAAAGGATAATTTATTTTTTTTTACTTAAATTTTGTAATATTCGTTTAATTAAAGTTTCGATATAGGAAATTTCCTATGGGGATGATGATGATGATGATGATATATATATATATATATATATATATATATATATATATATATATATATATATATATATATATATATATATATATATATATATATATATATATAAGGCCTATAAGGCCCTATAGGAATAAAACCTATAGGAACCAATGGGGAATTGCATAGGAAACTGAGGTACGTAAATATTTCCTATTAGGAATGTTGTGAGTTTTACTATAAGGACCATTTAAACCAATGAAAATTTTTGCTTGGTTGTTCTTTCATTGTTAAATTGATAAAATTACCTAATTTAATTTTATATAGCAAAAAGATTTGTGTTTATTACCACTTATCTAGTAATAATAATAATAATAATAATAATAATAATAATAATAATAATAATAATAATAATAATGAATAATAATAATAATAATAATAATAATAATAATAATAATAATAATAATAATAATAATAATAATAATAATAATAATAATAATAATAATAATAATAATAATAATAATAATAATAATAATAATAATAATAAAATTTTGAGATACAGTGGGTTACAGCTTTAATTCCATAACTTAAAACTTGTTTTGATTGCTCTTTCATATTTTCAAATAATTTATTATTGCTATTATTATTTTATTATTATTATTATTATTATTATTATTATTATTATTATTATTATTATTATTATTATTATTATTATTTATTATTATTATTATTATTATTATTATTATTTCAATTATTATTGTTATTATTATTATTATTATTATTATTATTATTATTATTATTATTATTATTATTATTATTATTATTATTATTATTATTATTATTATTATTATTATTATTATTATTATTATTATTATTATTATTATTATTATTATTGTTATTATTATCATTATTAGTATTATTTCTATTATTTTATTATTACTTTATCATTATTATTATTATTATTATTATTATTATTATTATTATTATTATTATTATTATTATTATTATTATTATTATTTTAATAACTTAAGATACATATTTATTACTTTTTTGCCATAAAAGTAGTCATGTAGTTAGGAGAATTAAATTAGCATTTTGAGTATTCGATAAAATTTCGTATAGTAACATCTAAATGTTTATTTTCCTATCATTCTTTCTCATTGTGCTCTAATTTTATTATTTACTTCAAGAAAACAATTCCAGTCCTACCAAAAATCCTATCCAATATAGTTTTAATTTTAAAAAGTTTTTTAAATTTCTATTCTCCTTTTCATAATCACATATAAATAAAAAATAAAAAATAAAAAAATAATAAAAAATTATTTTATTTAAATTTAAAGAAGTTATCCATAAATTCTTTTTTATATCTTAGAAAATATATTTCTTTGGGTCCCTAATTTAAGAAAAAGTTATGCATTAAAATTAATTTTTAATTTAAAAATAGTAATTTTTTTATTAGATCAATATGAAATTAGTATTTACTAAATTGATGGAAAAATACTTAGTATAATAATAATAATTTCTATTGAACGGATTCTGTAAAAATAAAATAGGTTAATGTTGATGATGAAATTATTATTATTATTATTATTATTATTATTATTATTATTATTATTATTATTATTATTATTATTATTATTATTATTATTATTATTATTATTATTATATATATATTATATATTATTATTATTATTATATATATTATATATTGTATATATATATATATATATATATATATATATATATATATATATATATATATATATATATATATATATATATATATATATATATATATATATATATATATATATATATATATATATATATATATATATATATATATATATATATATATATATATATATATATATATATATATATATATATATTACTGAGAACAATATAATCTATCCTAATACAAAGTTAAAACCAATTCTCTTTCTCTAACTGACTTTAATTTTTTTATTCTAATTTAAAACTGAACTCAATTTAAGGTCGATAAAAGAGATAAATGATATATTAAATAGAAAACTTGATTTCCCAGAACAATTGTTTAAAGCTACGAACGAAGAGAAATTGGTTCCAAGAATGATAGTTTTCTTCCGGAACGTTTTCACATTCGTTATAGGAAAATTGGGAAATGCGTCAGATCACGAATGTTTTTGCATATTGGACATGATCTGAAGTTGTAGTTCTTTAAGGTTGCTGAAGTACTCCGTATGAAAATGAGAGTCAATAAAATTTTGATCAGGTAATTCTTCGGAAAGGTAATAAGAATTCAATTTAATTTAATTCTCAAGCTATATTCACAGGTTTCAAATTTACAGTAGGTCCTATACTACTAAATTCAATAATAATAGTAATAATAATAATAAAAATAATAGCAATTAATAATAATAATATCGATAATAATAATGATAATAATAATAATAGTAGTAGCAATAATAATTTATAATGATAATAAAAAAATAATAAAAAAAAAAAAAAAAAAAAAAAAAAAAAAAAAAAAAAAAAAAAAAAAAAATAATAATAATAATAATAATAATAATAATAATAATAATAATAATAATAATAATAATATTAATAATATAATTATAATAATAATAAAACAATAATAATAATAATAATAATAATAATAATAATAATAATAATAATAATAATAATAATAATAATAATAATAATAATAACATTGATAATACCAATAACAATAAAAGTAATAATAATGACAATATAATAATAATAATAATAATAATAATAATAATAATAATAATAATAATAATAATAATAATAATAATAATAACAAAAATAATAATAATAATAAAAATAATAATAATAATAATAATAACAATAATAATAATAATAATAATAATAATATCTATAGTAAAAATAATAATAATAATAATAATAATAATAATAATAATAATAATAATAATAATAATAATAATAATAATCATAAAACCATGTAATAAATTTATTTTTTTCTGTTTTATACACCTAAAAAGTTGAGAAAGATAAATTGTTTTTTTGCAGTGCAAGAATAATTTCGTTGAGGAATAGTTAAAAAAAATAGACATGACCTACATTAAACTCTTGGGTACGATAAAGTTCATTCTCACCATTGACACACACACACACATACACACACACACACACACACACACACACACACACACACACATATATATATATATATATATATATATATATATATATATATATATATATATATATATATATATATGTAGTAGGTTATTGAATGTGAAGAAGGGAGGAGTGTGGTTTTGATGAGAGATAGGGAAGGAATGATGGATGAGTCTGAGGGAAGAATCCTTATAGAAGAAATAGGTAAGCTTCGAGGAAAGTGAAAAGAGGTAAATCTACGGGTTTGGATGGAATATGTGGAGAGATACTGCTGGAAGGGGGTGTGAGTGAGGTAGACTGGATTGAAAGATTATTTAATTTATGTTTTGCAACGGGTGCGGTACTTCAAGATTTTTAGGATTCATGAGTGATTCCTATGTATAAAGGTAAGGATGATAAGTTTGAATATGGGAGTTATAGGGGGATAGTTATAGCGTTGTGGGGAATGTGTATTGAAGAATTTTACTAAATAAGATAGGGATAGATGGGTTAATAGGAGAGGAGCAGGGAGTTTCAGAGAAGGAAGGAGTTGTATGGATCAGTTTTTTACATTAAGAATGATTGAAGAGAAAAGTAGAAATAAAAAAGAAGAATGTGTACACGTGCTTTATGGAACCTAGAAAAAGCTTACGATAGGGTAGATTGGAATAAACTGTGGGAAGGTCCTGAGTGAATATGAAATTGAGGAGAAAGTACGAGAAGGTATTAGAGCATTATATAGGAATAGCAGGGCATGTGTGAGAGTAAACAGAATGGAGACTAAGTTTTTTGGTGTAAATTATGGTCTAAGAGAGGGTTGTGTAATGTCTCCAGGGTTATTTAATTTATTTATTGACAAAGTGGTGAGAAAAACGAATAGGGTAAGGAAAGGGGTGAAAATGAGAGACCAGGATGGTATGTGGGATGCAAATGTGTTGATGTATGCGGATGATGTGGTACTTTTGGCTGAGATACATGAAAATTTGAAAGTATTGGTGCATGATTTTGTAAAGTGTTGTGAGGATTTGGTCTTACGAGTAAATGGGGGTAAGAGTAAAGTGTTGTGGATGAAAAATGGGGAGGGAGGGTAGAGGGGTGTGGATGAGGAAGATGATTTACAAATTAAAGTGGGTAGGAAGATATAGGAGCTAGTCACTTTATTTACGTATCTGGGGGTAATTTTTGGAGAGGTTGATGTTAGTATGGTTGATGAAGTTGGTCATATAATAAGAGAAGGGGAGAAGTGTTGGGTGGTTTGAGGGATATTTGGGGCAGAGGAAGGTTACCAAGGGAGGTGAAGGTGAGAATGTTTGTGGGATGTTATATACCGGTGGTTATGTATGGGAATGAACTACGGAGGTTGAACGATAGGAAAAGAATGTTAAAATAAAGGAAATGTGTGGATGGAGAAAGAGTATGGTTGAGAGAGCTGCCAAAGTATACTGAAATGGTTTGGACAGGTCTGTAGGATGAATGAATAGAGAATGGCTAAAAAGGTATCTGTTTCAGAAGTGGAGGAGATGATAGATAGGGCTAGACAGAGGGAAAGTTGGATGAGTAATGTTAAGGGGTTGTTAAGGCATAAAGGGACGAATTGGGAGGAGGGTGTGCATTTGACAGAGGATAAGAATGAATGGAAAAGGTTGGTGAAGGAGTGAGAGTTTGGATGGATATGGCCTGCGATAGACACTACCCTACGATTGTAGGAAAGGTGTATATATATAATATATATATATATATATATATATATATATATATATATATATATATATATATATATATATATATATATATATATATATATATATATATATATATATATAACGAAAAACATTACAGTTTGCTCTTTTCTCGTAATATCTCTGATAACTTCCAAATAACGAGTTTTTCCGAAGATTAAATTAACGAAGCTTTTTCTCTCACCTCGTCACGTTCCAATTATTCGAGCGAAATTTTTTATACTATTTATATATATATATATATATATATATATATATATATATATATATACTATATATATATATATATATATATATATATATATATATATATATATATATATATATATATATATATATATATATATATATATATAATACCGATATATTATATATATATATATATATATGATTATATATATATATATATATATATATATATATATATATATATATATATATATTATATATATATATATATATATATATATATATAATATAAAAATCTACTCTCTGTAACTCTGTATTAAGAGCAATATTTTCTACTAAAAATTTCCTAAAAACGGAAGTAAGTTTTGTTATTTATGGTGTCATTATTTTGTAATTTACTGTATTTTCTTTCATTATTATTATTATTATTATTATTATTATTATTATTATTATTATTTTATTCTTTATATATATTATTATTATCTATTATTATTATATTATTATTTAATTATTATTAAATTAATATTTTTATTTAATTATAACTATCTTAAAAATAATTTATTATTGTTTTTGACATTATTATTTTTATTGCTGTTATTATTTTTAATATTCCTATTATTTTTATTATTATTATTATTATTATTATATTATTATTATTATTTTTTTTTTTTATTTTTTTTTAATTTTTTTTTTTTTAAATTATATTTAATTATACTATTATTGTTATTATTATTAATTTTCTTATAATTATTGTTACTATTATATTAGCTATTATTAAATTATTATATTATATCTTTTATTATTATTATTTTTTATTTATAATTTTATTTTTTACTTTTTTATTCTTCTTTTTTATTTACTTTACTGAAATTATTTTAATAAATATTAAAATCCTGTTCGGGTTATTATTTGCATTATTATTATTATTATTATAATTATTATTATTATTATTATTATTATTATTATTATTATTATTATTATTATTATTATTATTATTATTATTATTATTATTATTATTATTATTCGATGAATTGTTTATTTGAATTTTGTTACTGAAAAGTGAAAAAAAATTGAAGCTCATAAATTACCGATATTTCTGATAATTCTCATCATAACTTGACATTTCTTGTTAGCATTAGCTTTGTTATAATCATTATTATTATTATTGTTACTTCTTTATGGATTATTATTATTAAAATTATTATTTCTCGTTATATTATTTGAATCATATTTTTATCTTATTGGGTATTAAAATAAATTGATGAACTTTTTATTATCTAAACTTTGGGATCCAATGGAGACTAATGTGTATCCCCTTAGAAGCCTCTCCCCTTAAAATCCCCTTTTCAGAGCAAGGTACAGCTAACTAATTGTTAAGATTGTATTTAGTAGAGAATAGAACCTACTGAAAAATTATAAAATTGTATTTGAGCTTCTGAATAAAACATAGAAATGAAAAATGAAATTATTCTTATTGTTATTATTATTATTATTATTATTATTATTATTATTATTATTATTCTAGTATTATAATAATTGGAATTGTTTTTTTTTTTAAATCATTATCATTTTTATATTAATAGTAATAATTGTTATTTTTTAATTACTATTATTATTATTGTTATATATTATTATTATTTATTATTGTTGCTATCATTGCTATTTAATTATTATTATTATTTTTATTATTATGTTATTTTAATATTATTTTAAACATTATTTTATTATCCATATGACCTTTGTTGTTGCTTCTAAATCTAAAAACTAATTATCAAATATTATAACATAGCCGATAAGCAAAGTTAGGTTAATTTAATACTGGGTTAGGTTAGGTTATAAACACTACTTGAATTAGTAAAGAAAGCGGTTGATGTCAGATAACAGAATTTAAAAGCTAGACTGAGAAAAGGATGAACATTTGATTTACAGACTAGTTACACGTACCCCCGGAAAATAGTAGTTATTTTATTAGAGAGTTCAGATATGTAAAAGCCATTGTAATGAAGGTAATATAGAAAGTGTGAGGAAATAGTTTGGCTGGTAGAATTAAACTTGAGAAAATTAATGAGAGCGAAGGTATTGATAAGTCTAAAAGCCCCAATGCTATTTTCATTTTAGAAGGGATGTGTGAGTAGAATCACCCTATATACGTGGTACGTATTCTACGCAATATCGGACAACACTTCCTATGAGAAGGATGAAATTTTAATATAAATGGCTGAGAAAGATATAATAATGGTGAATAGATTGTGTGGTAGTAGAAAGATGGTGAATTTTTTTTAAGGTGTTAAAAGCAATACATTTCTTTATCTGCCACAAGTAGAAATTCAGAAGTTATA